>WYDI02030435.1:0-60715 GCA_009867235.2 Psittacus erithacus
GACCCCAGCCCGCCCCAGCTGGCCCCACCAGCGGTTCCTGCCGCACGACGCCGATATCCCAGCCGTGCTCGTCGCTGTCACTGTCGCCGTCCTCGTCGCCCCCCGCCACGACGCGGAATCCCCACTGCGTGGCCGCCATGACTCCCCGCTCCACACGCCTCGCCTCGACCCGCCGCCAGCGCCCAGTCACGTGGCCCGCGCCACTTTCCCGCGCGCGGCGGCTTTCCGGCCGCAGGGATCCCGGGCCGGGGGGGGGGCGGCGGCGGCGGCGGCGGCGGCGGGCGATGTGTGGGCTTCTTTCAGCGTCCGTTCCTGGGGAGGGCAGTCGGGGTTCGTGAGGGCAAGGGGACAGCCCGAGGCCTGATGGTGGTGGTAAAAGAAGCAATTAGAGCTTTATGGTTATAAACGCATTAGAACATAAGATGGCTTACTGGTGGCTGGACTGTTCTATGGGGTACTTGTGTAAGGTAACAGAGCCAGGCATGAAGCTGTCTCTGAAGATTTATGGCTGGTAAATGCAAGGTAAAATACAAAGTTCTCTGTTTAATTTTTGGCATCATTAGTACACTCTTTAAAATGCTACCTAACCTAATAGCAGTCTGTTACATTACTTATGTGTGTGTACACGTGCTGTTACGTAGCCAAAGCTTATGATAATGATAGTTATGTAGGGAAGATTGAGTAGGAGCCGTTCATGAGCTAAACTTTCACACTGCTCTGTCCTGTCTGGATGTTTCTTTAAATTTTGGAATTGTGGTTGGATTTCTTTCTAATTACAGATAATAATGCCTTATCCATCACAAGGTTCACATGAAACTCTGAAGAACAGATAAAGAACAGCATTCTGTGTGTCATCCACAGGCAAAACTGCTCTTTGAGCTGAGACGTTGCTCCAGTCTGGAATGAATTTGCTCTTCCACTGAGCAGAAGTGAACAGAAGGGAAAAAGTCTGGTCTTCCAGAAGAGGCAGGTGCTCATGTGGAATGGTGAATGTAGTTCTTGTGTCCATGACAACATAAAAGTGTAATTTTTAGTAAGTTCATATTAACAAAAATTTCAGTTATCTTAACCAGAAGGGGACTGTGAAGCATTTCTTCTTTTTTACTTTTTTATTTATTTTTACTTTGTGTTTGGTTTCGGGTTTTTGGGGTTTTTTTCTGGTGCAATGCAGTGTGTAAGGCAGCTCATACCATCTTGAGAATTTGCAGGTTAGGTAGAGCTGCACTTGGAATGTACTAAGTGCTATAAAAATTGCACTTCTTAAAAATAACCCAAACAGCCATGGTCCACGTATTTCAGTTGTGCACTTCTGACATTTTTAACAGGAGTCATTTTTCTAGATTTTAGTTGCTTGTCTGTAAAATATGGCAACCTATTTACATAAAAGTATTATGAAAGTCAGGTTATTAACAGTGAGAAACTCTGGTATGTAACTAGCTGAGCACTTTAAATGAACTCCCATGAAAGAAACTTCCAGTTATGGAAACATGATAGAAATGCAAAAACCTTTCGTTTCACACAGCCTCCTTGGAGAGAACAAAAGACGCTAAAATCAAGTCAACTGTAATACGTACCTCTATATAAAGGCTTAGCTTCATGTGCTTATTTGGGATTTACCTTCATATACTAAAAGTCTGTTTAAATTAATTTAGTAATGAAGATAGAACATCTACTGGGTATAAAAATGAAACATTTTTGTACCCATGTCAGTTTTAATGAAATGGTAACTTCTCTTCTCAAAGTTTTCAGCTTTCTGATCACTGTCCTGAAGGTCTCTTGTGTCACTTTCTGCCTGCAGGGGAAAAGTAGAATATATGGCATTGTTACCTAGGTTCTTTGTATCTATGAGTCTGTCAGTCCTTCACATTATAGTCTCCATGTCCAGGATCAAGCTTCCACAGTGCTCTTTGTTTGCCTCAGCTGTGTTACAGAACATGAGCTTACTAGTAGAATTTCTGTCTCTAGCTGCTGAACACTAATGTGGAGTGTGGCTTTTTACAATTGACCTAATGCAGTGTAAGAAAGTTGTTTCTAACTGGTGGTGACACTATCTACAGCTTTGTTACTTTTAATACACTACCCATTGTTTAGTATTTAATAATTGTGATTTATTTGTTCTGGTTCAGATTTCAAAGTTGGGGATTGATTTTGTTTGGGTTTTTTTGGTGCCCTTTTCTCTGCACCATCTCGTGTACAATTTAAAATGTCACAACAGACGCTTCAAATGCAACCTGTGTGTTGCTGCTTTGCTGAAAGGCCACCTCTTTAAAATGGTCACTTTCAGAAATAGGTCTGATAGTCCTAGTACTACAAAAAAAAAACAACCAAAACAACACTTTCAGAAACTCACAACGCAGAAGAGCCTTGCAGCCAGCATGCATGATAGCTGTTTCAAATGTGAACTTGCCGATCATGCAGAAGTTGATGGCAGGTGATCTCTACTTCTGTGTTTTGTTAGAACTGTAAATCAAATGTTATTGTTGATGTTTTCACATTCTGTGATCAGTTCATTTATGACGTTGAAGTCTTGCTTCATTTTTTGCTAATCAGACTCTTCATTTTAGTTGACAGTGTGGTAATTCCTGGCTGTCATCCATACTTACCAAATAGCAGTATATTTTTACTTACTCTGGTAGAAGCAGTTCCCAAGATCCTTTTCACATTGCTATGCAGGAAACAATTACAGAATGGCTGAAGCTGGGAAAACATCTCAGAATAATTTCGTGTATCACAAGGAGCATCAGAACAAGCAGTAAAAGCCAACCTGGAAATAAATACCTAATCTGTGCCTGGCCTAACTGGGTACTTACATATCAGCCTATATTAAACATACCTATTAAAAATACAGTGAATAATAAAGGTAGAAGTCACTGGATGCAGTAACAGTATTCATATAAGAACCTGTTTTACTCTGAATAATATAACTTCCTTAAAACACTTTCCACCTGTCTTCAGGCACCCTTCTTGCCAGCTGTACTTGCATTTAGACATCAGCTTGTTTGCGTTCATCAGCTAACTTTTAATCTTCTCTCATTACTTCTGGTATTAGATAGATTTCATTAGTTGTCTGAATCTCTTCAGAATTTCTGTCATATTGTGTCTCATGTGAGACTGATGTATGCATAGATAAACATTTTTTTTCAGACGTGGCTGCTGGAATATTCCAGAATCTTTTAATTTGTTCGGTTTCCTCTGTTTCAGACCAAAAAGATGAATCAGCAAATATGTACAGGCTTTGACGCTGGGAAAGTAATGTTCTTGGAAGCAGAATCAGAATTGGTAAATGTTTAAAGATAATGACTCTGTAAACCTTAACTACTGCAATAAAGTTCTACTAACAGCACAGCAGCTAATACTTGAGAGGTTTAAGAGCAATAATAGCATTTTAGTGGAATTCTGCATAGTTCTCTATTACAGCTACTAGTTTGAGTAACAGTCTACACCCTTTCACTATTATTCTCATGTAATTTTCGTGTGTGGTAACATTACTTAGAGTAAAAACTGAGTGATTCTTTGTCTTAATGTCAGCTAGATATTACTTTGACAAAACTTCACCAAACTGTGAGGCAACTGATTAAAGGCCTTTTGAGCCCATTTCTTTCATGTTCTCCTGATTTGTGTGGAGGAGGAAACAAGTCCTTGTACAAGCAATGTGCACTCCATAAAGAAGGGATTTAGTAATTGTAAGAGATTCTCATTACCAGAGAGGCTTAGTAGCTCTGGGTCTACTGAATTGGCAAATTAGTGGTACATTTTCAGCTGGGGAATGGTGCCAGGTGTACCAATTCCATGGTTAAGGGCAGGACATTGTACAGGAGTTTGCGTAATTTGCAAGAAATCCATAACATAGCACAAGTGATTACAATTTCATAGGTCACATTCAGGAAACAAATTAGAAACAAAGTACTTGATAGTAGTTGTTGTTACTTGATAGTGGTTGTCCTGGATGAATTTTCAGCTGACTTGTATATACCTGTAACATCTCTTTATTTTTAAGGTATTTCAAGTATAAGAAAGGGCTAATATTGCAACCTTTCATTCCAGACTGTAAGTTGTCTATTCTGTAAGAAGCACTGATCTGTGTCCTTTCTGTGCTCTGTGAAATCACCTTTTGTATTAAACGGTTTTAGTTTTGCCGTCCTGAAATTTTGTTAGGAGCTGCTGCACTACAGCAAATTGATTTATTCAGTTATTTCAGTCATTGTTCTAATGGACTTATAATAGATGGAAAGCATTTAATTTCTGCTGTTTTGCTTCTGATAATGCATTTTGTTTTTCTACAGCTGTATTCATTCTGTCCACTTTGCCAAATCTCTCTGGATAGTATATGATGCTAAACTTTCAATCTGCTGCCTAAAGCTTGAATATAAATTGTATAACAACTGTTTTCCTGTTCATAAGATTTGTTTTTTGGTAGAAGCTTTAAACCATTGTCAAAATAGACCACATGAACTGACTACTGTGGAATCCATGGGCATGGTGCACACCTGAATCCTACTCAGGGACTCCTAGGTGCCAGTGTCATGAAAATATCTCTTCTTATCATAGTAGTGTATAAAAGCCCCCCTAGAACAGGAATTAGGAAGTTGAAGATAATTTATTTTTTTAGTGTCAGCCAGGCACATTTTTAGCTGCTTTCCATATAACCTAGAAGTTTTGGTCTGTATAGCAAGTCCATGGCAGAATGATTCCTGCTATTACCAGTGCAGTCAGGTCTTGGGATCCTCCTGTCACTCCAGAAACACAAATGGGTTCTGCGACTTTACAGCTTGATGACATCAGTGTACACTGTGCACTGGTGTCTACTAGAGCCTTGTACTCCTGTGGCTTGGATGTGCCAGGCCATCTGATCTGCACAGTCCAGTAAACTCAGTTGTCCCTCTCCTCCACCTGTCTGGAGACAGGGCCCTTGCAATGCTGGTCAGAGGGTTCTCCAATTACTTCTTGAGAAAGCAGATTAGAATTCTTTACCACAGGATCAGGAGTAAGATCAGCCATCTCACTCTGACTGGGAAACTGCCCTTTGAAGACTGGAGCAGCAATTTTCCCTGGGAGAACATCCATTTGTGATTGTTTTTCTTTGGGGTTCATGTACCTCTGCCTCTAGGGCTGAGGTGGATTTTCCATGCCACTTCCTAATCTCCTTTCCATGCTCCTCAGATAAAACCACAGGGTACCCCATGGTGTGTACCTTCCATATTCTCTCTCTTGAGCAGAAGAATGCTTACTGTTAATACCTGTATGGACCAGCATCTCAGCTATTTTTGTTGTTGGAACTCCTGGAACAGTCTTTTAACACCATTCAGTTTTTCTACAACTGACTGCACTTGTTCAGGGATGAAGTTACAAAATACTGGTGGTGCCCACCAGCCTAAGTACTTACTTATACTGTCCCACTCACCCTGCCACTCAGAACTGTCCAGCCCTGGGACGGATCTCTGGGTGGTATTTTTAAGTAGTTGTTTAACCTTATACAAGACCTGAAACACATTCAGCAACATGCTGATTCTTAGCAGTAGGACCATCCTGGTTGCAACATCCCAAGAATATTCAGAATTTTCAAAATTCTCAGACACTGCTGTAAGTAGCCTGGGGGGGAAGGGGAAGGTGTGGGAGGATGTCTCTTCTATAGCTTGGCCCTCCAAGGAGAAAAGGTAAGAGGTATAATTAATAATAATTCCCATTACATGGCTCCCAAAGTATAGAGGTGATGGCAATGTTGATGTACCAGATTAGTTTCATGACCAGCAAGTCTTATCATATCACAAGCCAATATTATAAAGTAAAACAAAACGGGTACCTTAACTCAGGCCCCATGGGTGGTAAACGCCAAAACAGTGAATGCAGGCTGCAAGTAAGGTGTGACACAATGCAGTTCTGAGAATGCACGCAACAACTCCAAAAGCAAATAAATCAACACTGTGACTAGCAACTACTAAACCAAATAAATGAATGCTTATAACAAGTTTGCTTCAACGCATACTGATGAGATGTGTTGTTACCTCAACCCATCATGTTCAGGTGCCAAAAAAGGACTGTCGTGGTTTAATCCCAGCTGGCAGCAAAGTACTAGCTCATCCCTCAGTGGATGGGGAGGAGAACTGGAAAAAAAAGGTGAAACCTGTGGGTTGAGGTAAAAACAGTTTAATAATTAAAACACTACATGATACTAATAAAAATAATTAAAAGGGAGATAACTGAAAAGAGAGAGAAAAAATGAAAAGAAAAAACAACCAACAAACCAGACCACAGTGGTACACAGTACAATTGTTCACCATTTGCTGACCAATTTCCAACCCATTGCTGAGCAGCAATTGGCATCTCCTGGACAATCTCCTTCCCCTCCTCCCCCCTCCCTTCCCCAGTTTATGTACCAAATGTATGGTATGGAATAATTCTTTGGCTAGTTTGTGTCAGGTGTCCCGTCTTTGCTCCTTTCCCGCTTCTTGTGCCCCTCCTCACTTGCAGAGCATGAGACTGAAAAGTCCTTGATCAGGATAAGTGCTACTTGGCAACAACTAAAACATTGGTGTGTTATCAGCATTGTTCTCAGGCTAAAGCCAAAACACAGCACTGCACCAGCTACTAGGAAGGAAATTAACTATCCCAGCCTAAACCAGGACAGAGAGGAACTGTTCAGCCCCTCACTGAATTCCCAATGTGCCAACTGAACTTTGCTACTGATTGCTTTTATCTCATTTGTCTCCTCTAGCCAAGTCAGTGTCTTATTTACATCTGCCTTAAGCTCTTCTCTTTGAGGATAATTGTGATACCATGCACATCCCCAGTATGTGATATAAACTAAAATTGTTACAAATGCCAATATTTGGAATGTGAAAACATGCTATGTGGGAAAACCATACAAATGTGTTGCACTGTTTTCAGCTATCTTATACTTACATTTTTATGCTTCTCTTCAAACTTTTGTCCAGCCTTCTGTGTACCCATATTGAATCATGTTGTTACTTAAGATCCTGTATATGTATCTGCATCTTTTTCTCCCCAAGTCTCTAACCACTGATAACAACTCCTTCATTCAAGTTGCTGTTGCCATAGATATAGTGGTTCTCTTGTTACAGAAACCTTTTATTAGTCCCATTATTTTTAGTGTGTGAAATCTCAGAATTATCATCAGGCAGTAGTATATTAAAAACCATACCTTCTGTCTAAACTATGCATAAAATCTTCATCAGTTCCTATCTACTCTGATACTGTGAAAATGACCTGTGTCTTAGTCGTCCTATATACAGGAACTATTCAGGTTATTGAAGATGTGGTTTCTTCTCTGTAAATGCAGATGCTGCCAAGACAGCTGTTTTCTCCAGTTTTCCTTCTCATAATAGTTTTCCACAAAACTTACCTTACACTGAACTTGTGGAATCCCAATTGCCTGAGTATAAGACTCTGCAATTAATATACTTCCCACTGTTCCATATGGTTCTTTCCTATGTTCCTCCTTGTAATGCCCATTCCCTTAACCAGATCCAAGCACAACTATGTGTTGTAGTTCTTAGTATGCTTGAATTTTTCGGAGTTAAATGCTGTATATCCAAACAGTAAAATTCTGTGAAGATCCAAATACATTGCTCTTTCACCTTGCTTTTACCTAGTCTGCCTCCCTGATTATTCATATTTTTGACCATCCTTTCCATTGCAGCTCTGAAGAACAAGGCATTTTATTTCATTCCCTTCTTTACATGGGAGAGTCTGTTGCCTCTTCAGTTGACCTTGCTTAATTTTTGAAAGCATCACAGCAAGAATGGAAGCTGTTAATTATACCATTCCCATTAAGTTTCCATGTAAACTTATCCAAAGGAGGAAAAAGGCACGATCTTTGTACTGAGAGCAGAGGTAATGTTTGATTTCTACTAAGCTGAGGGCAGAGGAGGTTCCCTATAACATGAAGAGAAGGGGAAGCCAGTGGACAAGGCAGACTCCTGCGCAGCTCAGTAGTACTGGCTATTCAGAAGACCTTGTGAGATTTTTCCCCGTCTTGTAATAAGTTTCCTTGAGCCCTCTGTTACATGAGTAACTTACAAATTTGAAGATAGAGAAATTCATGTAAACAACTTCTAAAATGTTTCCTTTCCTTGATTGTTCTTTTTTTTCAGTTCACTTCCCCCCCCCCCCAATCTCTTAATTTCTTGTGATGAGACTGCTGCAAAACAGTTTTTATAGGGCTTTTGGAAACAAAAAAGGAGTTGCATTTACAGATTTTTTTCCCTGCAAGATAACATTAAAACACAGCATGCATCTCTAGGCATTGCTTTGGCTAAAATAAGGCCAGATCAGTACATTAAGAATAGAATTAGATTTTTTACTAAGCTGTATTTATACTGAACTGAGAAGGCTTTTACGAACTGGAACTTTAAAAAGAACCAGGAATAAATGTATTGAAAATACATTTTAAAAAATGTTCAGTAGGTTTTGATGGCAGGAATAGTAGTAGGCAGCCTGGAGTGGAAGAAAAGAGGAACTGAGACTGCCACAGTAGACAATTATTTTCTATTTTAAATGCTTATAGTGCTGAAAATATTTACAGAAATCTGGTTGCATGGTGGTTAAATGTAATGAAAAATGATGTTTCCACCATTCTACAATAGCTGTTTCTAGAAAATATGTATAGTTCATGATGAAGCTGTAGTGTTACATGCTTAGTAAAGTTGCAAACAAAGAACACAAATGAAGCAACATATAGGGACAGGAAATGCTGTCAGCTGTGTGCTAAGAGTTATTTGCTGAACAGCTTAGAGCTTAAACCTGCTTCACTAAAGGCATTACCTGACTTGGACCTAGCCTATACCTCCAAGTTAGCACTTACAGGCTGCCCAGTCGATGCCGAATGCCAGAAACATCAGTCTGGGATGACTCAAACGCATTGAGTAGCAGTTATTGCTGTGTAAGGTGGTTACTGTGCCTTATGTAAACACTGATGGCTACTGATCTTTTACATTAGGAATTCTCTTCCCAGCTAGAGATGGTATTGAGAGTCTTGAGTTTGATATATAGAAATATTCAGGTTTCTGTTGATTTCTAGGGGATGCTTCAACATCAGAGTATTTAATACTATATATTCAATAGATTACTTTTTCCAGTGGTATTCAACATGCTACTTGTGCGGACTTTATTTAGTCTGTTAACTTTTGCGAAACACCTTTAGATCCTCAAATTAAAGCAATTATATAATTCTGAGATACTAAATTAAATGCACTGAGTTTTATAACGAGTAGACAATAAAAACCTGCTAGTCACAAAGACTTCTTCTGAAGCATATTGTGCCAGGCTAATAAACATCAACACATCCACTTCTGGTAAAATTTTTTAAAATGTTTTAATAATGTTGTTGTTGTTTTTTACAATGTTTGCCAATACTGTGCTGTTTAATTTAATGGGCCTTTTTCATATTGGACCCATTCCTGTTGCAGTGTTTTGACAAAACTCAACTGCTGCTTTGAAAATTGGCTTTGATAAAGATGATCTAATTTGAAATTTTGTTGCTTCCTTCTTAATAAGATAATTTGGTCTTAGGTCTGCTTGCAGGAAAAGCATTATTATTATTATTAATTTTAGTACATGAGGCATTAGGTTGTATGATGTAGCTTTATGCTGTAGTACAACAGTCAAAAGAATTGCGCTATTTCTTTAGCCCTTAGTACAAAAAAGGCCACTACCTGATGTCAGTGGAAATCTGGTCGTCAGCCATGGAGATGGCAGTAGTTGGCACAGCTGTAGTGAGAACTCCAATTCCAAGAGAGAACAAAATTTAGTTTACATATTTGTAATATAATTATGCCATTTTCTCATCATCATAAGATAACATTACAGTATATTACACTCATTCATTTAGAGCAGCTCATGAGATTTCTGCTGGGGTTTTTTTATCCTGCCAGATGTTTGTTTAAAAAAACAGTGGAGGATGGGAGTCTGTTACATGTTCCTAAATGTGTGTTCCTCCCTACAGTGGTCTAAACCCATCACTATACCTGTTGAGAGAGAGGGGAAAACATACCAGGAAAGAAAATGTCATTGAACCTCATATGTTCTTGGCCTAGTGCTAAAACTAACTCTTGAAATTACACAGTATGTGTAGGTTTAGGGGGCCAGTACAGGAAAGTGCTGTTCTATAAGCCTTGATGCCATTCAGGACTATAACATATACTTTCAAACTCTTTTTGATCCTAGTAAGTTCAAGTTTGTAATTTTCTATATGGATGTTTGATGTCCTATGCCAAGAATACATGCTGGAAAAACATTTTCAAAATAGTGTAAAATATGACATTCAGACCTCATCTAAGCCCATCTGCATCACCTAAACAGCATAGGGAGAGTATTTACAAAAGCAGACAGCAGTGTTTGCTGAAATAAACCAATTTTGTAAGGAAGGAATTAACATGACCCTTTAAGCCTTTAGGCTTGAAGAGAGCCTAGAAAAAAGGAATTTGATTTCTCTGTTACATCTAGAAACAGTTTTAAGCATGTTTATGCTTTCAAATAATTTAAATTAATTTACCATTTTTTTCCTGCTTGCATTGTTCCTACTTTGGTGTGTAAATATGACTTCTGTTTAACATCTACTTGTTATTCAGGCCTTTTTATTTTATGTATTAACAAACTAGTCTTTTGTTTTACTTGATGTTGACATCTGATGATAATTTGGTAACACCTTCTAGTGTTACAGCTTTGAGGTTAAAAGCTGCCAGTCATGGTGTGGAAAAGACTGCCTCACAGTGAGCAGCAAAGAGGCGTTTCATTTCTAAAGGTCTTTTCCAGCCTAGTTGATTTTTGATTCCATGTGGTGGCTGTTAACTGACAATTTCAGAATGGCAGAGCCCCAAGTAACACAGGGACCATAATGCTTAAGAGTAGATATTGAGTATGTATGTATTCACAGAGTATGCCATTACAACTCCTCTTTTGCATGCTTGTTTAGACCAGTCAATGTGACTTTCATCTATCCTGGGTTGGTACCAAGGTACTTTGCTTCCAACTGTTCTCCAGATCTGTGAGACAAAAGGTGGCGTAGTGAATCCAGTGTCAGGGTAAGAACAAAGAATTTCCTGTTTAGAGTGCATGGTGTGCTGGAGGGGCAGGATCCCTATGAAATGATAGTTCCTACGTAGTCTGTAGTGGGAGCGCTTGCTTCTAGTTTCCATACTGTTTAATTTCAGACTCTTCACTTTTATTTGACAAAAAGCAATAAGCAATATTGTTTGGACCCAGGACAGTTTTCTTGTTTGTTTGGGGTTTTTTTCTGACATAATTTAGTTTATTTAAATGCTGCCAACAGAAAGTCTAATGAGCCTTCTGCCTTGTCATGCTCAAGTGTGAGTTAGCTTTTTTTATGCAGAGGAACCTAAATTCCTTAAGCTTATAAACACCTAAATTCCTTAAGCTTAACCAAATAAGCTTAAATTCCTATACAAATTCTTTTTTGTCTACATGTCTGAAACAGAGCTATAGAGGAGAAAGTTCACAACCTGGGAACTCAGGGAGAAGCTGAAGAGTTTCTGAGGATGTGATGATTTTATCTTCTGTAGCTAGACCAGGGAGTGAACAAAGACTTCTTGAGCTCTGAGTATGTCCACATTATGCCTGTAACTCCATGCGTCGCATATACATGATATAGAGACTGCTCGAGTGATAAGTATCTGAAAATTCTGTCTCCATTTGGAATCATATTCTGGCATTTTTGAGAAAAGCCTTGATATTATGTCATTAATTCAGTAAATGGGATACATGAAGGAAGTAAATTGAGATGTGGTGGACTAAATTTACGCTCTGATGCATGCATACGTGCAATTTCTGGATTTGTGCTGGGGTAAGAATGGGATCACATCATTTTGTCAGCACTTCTTGAAGCTTGTAACAAGTCTTTATGTGAGGATGGGTTCATACACTTGGCACAATATCATAACTGACATTGAAGGGAAGAATAATTCTCAAAATGTGATATTAACTTTGCGTAATAGACCTCAAGAAGCCATCTAGCCCAACCCTTGCACTGAAACAAAATGCAATGCACCTGTAACTTTGTTGACAGATATTTTGAGTAACTTTTCTTCACAGGAAGACCTGCAGCACTTCCTTACCCTTAGGAGTGCTTTTCTCATCCTCTTTATTACAAGTTACTGTATTTTTTGTCTTTGGTAGATAGGGGCATTAACTGTCATTTTTAGATGTATTTGAAGATTTATGTCTCATAGGTTGAAGAAAATAAGTGCATCACTTTTTAGGTCTTCTTCCAGGCTACAATGTTTTTCTTGTACTGTGCTGCCCAACAAACTGTAACCCCGGTGCTAAACCCACAGGGTAGCTACCTTGCATGGTCCATGTACCCCACTTCTTTCAATACATTTCACAGCTCCATTTGCATTTTACCTGCACTTGTTGAATTCTACAATCTGAATTCCCAGAGCATTTTCCACAAAACTACTGGAGTATTCATGCTTCCTATTTTTGCCCTTGGTTATCTATCTCTTTTCCTTCTTGGAAACCTGGTGTTTCAATCTTGCCTTATTTCACATTGTATTATTTCACATCACTTATGTCTTTTGTCTTGTGTATTTTTTATATATAATTTCACACACTTTCTCCTCTTTATAAAGATCATTTTGCTTGCATTACAGATTTATTGGTTCTGAAACTTTGGGCATGACCCTTAAGTTTATTTTCCTATAAAATACTGTTCCTGTTTGTAGTAGTGAACAAACAAGCACCTTTATTGTCTGTTCCTTTTCTTATATGTGAGGGGTTTTAATATGTTTTTTCCTATCTAGTCACAAAGATGTCTCATCTGGACAGAATTGAAAAAATAGGTATTCATGATCTTGTAAATTTGAACCTGTATCTGCCAATTTCAATGGCAACTGGTGATGTAAGTTCAAATGTAATATATTATGTGTAACATTTTGTGGATGAAATTGTTAGACACTCAAGTTTTTCTGCAGCGATGATTGTTTTGTAAGTGTGGAGGAAGCATGTAGCTCAATACTATCAAACAGTTACTCTTTAATTTGTTTGCTAATAGACAATTCAGTTTCCCAGTTTATTACACCAATTTTATTTTACCAATATAACCATACAAGTGCAAAAAAACCCATTTCAACCACAACATTAAAATAGACTTTGAAATACCTGACTTTCTATATATTAAAAAAAAAGCTTAGAAAGGTCTTCCTGACATTTTAAAACTTTTTAAAATGGGACAGAAGGAATATTTTCATACTTGAATGCATAATACGAATCACCAGAAGTATTTAATGTCTGATAAGTTACCAGCAGATGCAGTGAGGAGCTATGTTAAATTTGAGCACAATATGATAAATACAGATCTTGCTTTGGGGAGTTTTTCTGCAAAACAGTAGCATATGTCTTGTTGCATTTTGTTAGAGAGGAGCTCTGGCAAGAGACTGCTTTCCAGTACGGATGAGTTCTCATGCTATGATCAATCAAACTAAACATCCAATTGCTGTATTGAATTGTTAATCTCACTGCTGTATTTGTTGCAGTGCTTTTTGGGAGGCTCCATTAAAACTGCAAGTATCTCTTATATTAAAAGCTTTCAACAGGTAATGGTATAAAATGATTTGTATTTTTTTCCAGTATACCTGAGGAATAAGGAAGAATTTTCTACTAAGGCTTCTAGAAGCAATGAATAATTATTAAGCCTCTTCTAGTGATACAGCTAATGATCAAAACAACGATGACAAAAGTGTAATGAGAACAGCAGATTAAGTATAAAGAAAGGCAGTGTTTTCTAATTGGTAATGCAGTGTTCAGTTAACAGTGTTGAAACTGCTGTTTTAGAATAAATTTAATCAAAGGCATGGTATGTGGGAGTAGTAGATCTAATTGATCCAGAGATGATTAAAAGGCAAAAAAAGAGATTTGTGATTGATTAGGCTGGTGTTTGCATCATGTGCTTTATCTGTTACTGAATACCAGTGGTAGGAACCTTAGGAAACATCCCATTTGGTTTGGCTACATAGGCTGTTGTTTACCTTTTGTGCCTTGATTCTTTCAGTAGTAAAAAAATATATAAAATTGCAGAAAGTAGGCTCTAAGGGCCCCTGTTAGGTAAATTATATCTGGTGTCTTCTGGGTTTTGCAAGCCTCTGATGGGTGTGGATCCTGGCTCCAGTTAGACTGAATGATTCAGAAAAAAAGGCAACCTCCTAGAAGAACACAAAGGATATTTTTCTAAATAGAAACTCAGTTCCTGAAAATCATTAATTGGGCAGGGAAATCTCACTCAGTAGCTGCTCCCCTGTTGGGGCATCACTGACCCACACCAGTTTTAATTTAATATCTCATGGGTATATTCCCAAGGGATATCCCAAGTGGGAATCAATTGGTCTCTATGCATTTACTTATAACTGATAGACCTAAAGAGAAAATTTCGTCATTCCCTTCTCATGAGGTACAGAGGATATTTCTTCTCTGATTTTTAGATCGCCTTTTTGTTCTGGTGTTAACAAGGTTTTTGCTGAGGGCTAGCTATGTCTGGATAGTGGTAAGTTACACTTTCTGTGTTTGCTTTTAAAAGGCTGACTTCTTTTTGTAATGGAATCTGTTTGCTGTTCCTGTCTGCTGAAGCAGAGTGTTTACGACAAGCTACCAACTAAAGTTCATTGGATATAGAGAACATGTTAGACTAGGTGTAGGCACTAGATGTTCTAGCCTCTGCGTTTCCCCTCAGGCCTTTGCAGTAGAATACAGACAATTGTAGTTAGACAAGAAGGTGCTTGAGTCGTAAAGAAATGCCTCATGGCTTAGGAAAGCCTCCTCATATGTTCAGTATTCAGAATTCTTATGTGTCCAAGACAGATACGTTGGTTTCAGCCTTGCTTTTGTTGGGTTTTGGGGTTTTTTTTCTGTTTTGTAGTATTTTTTTTTCCATCACTACATGCATGAAATGGTGTGTGTCAGCCATACCAGTAGAGTTTTAGCTGAATCTTTCAGCATGGTATCCATTTAAAAATTCTTTTTTAATTTCTACTCCTGACTTAATCTTTGAAGAGTGAAAATTAGTTATTTCTGTTACTCCCTTTCTTTTGCTGTTCAGTGTTTCTGCTCTCTCCTCAGCATCTGTGGAGCTCAGGGAACACAGCTTTCAGCTGTTTTTTACAGGTTTGGTCTTTTTACTGGTGTTCTTAACTATCTCATCTCTTAAGGAAGACACCTATTTAACCTTTTCTTTCTAAAAAACACAAATGTCTACTTCTCTTCATGACTTCTTTCTTTTTATGCATCCCAGGCATCCTCCTACCCTCCCAGGTGTGGGAGGACTAGGTGTACCTGCTCTTCCAAAAGCATGTTTGGTCTGCTTTTCACGGAGAAGCAGAAAGCTGGCTGAGGTTGGGAAAAGGGTGAGCTCAGAGAGAGGTCTTTAATATGCATGCTGCTGCTCCTTCTTGCTGCAGGTTTTCTCACCATCTGAAAGCTTGTGTCACTTATTTGTTGTATCTTAACTTCAAACTGGAAGTAGTTTGAGGAAAGAGAGTATAATTTTTTTATGTGTTTGTGTTCAGAAGAATCCTGGTTTAGCTGATTGTAGCATCGCAATAATAGGGAAAACAACTTAGAAGCTAATAGAGTAAATAAACTAAAAAAAAATCTCTTATTTCTGATTTCAAAAATGTAATTATTGTATGGCCAATGGATGCATAAGTGTTCCTGTTTTTTAGTTTTCTTGCTGTTAATCAGATGCTGCTCTTTATTTTCTAGCTCTAAAAGGAGAGTCTACAGCAGTACTGTATTTCTGTCAGAATAAGATTGTTTTAATCTGTGTCAATAAAAACTTGTTTAGTTACATGCAGGCAAATGCATACGACAGACCAGTCTACTGTGCTTGCCAACCCGAGCCAGGATCCTGTACAGGATGCCACAGCAAAAAGAGTAAAGCTACAGTAGCAGAATGTCTTGTGATAGACTGCATGTACCAGATGTTGGCTCCTAAATTCGTATAAATAGAGATTGTCTGAAAACAAAGGCATTTTAGATTTTGATGAATGACCAGTGTATATGCATTAAATATTTCCTTTTCTGTGTAAATATCTGGTTTTGTGCTGAGGACTTATAAGCTTAACAAAGTCGTGGGTCGTTGACTTTCACAGCTTCATTCTGTGTTGAATAATAAAAGCATTTCCTTTTTCTTATGTATTATGCAAAAGTGTAAACATAAGTGCTTGAAAGTCTTTGCTTTTCTCTATAGTATTTCCAATATATATTTTTTTAAATTGTTCTCTAAATTCTGTTCTAT
Source organism: Psittacus erithacus (assembly GCA_009867235.2). Lineage (NCBI taxonomy): Eukaryota > Metazoa > Chordata > Aves > Psittaciformes > Psittacidae > Psittacus > Psittacus erithacus. The sequence goes on from WYDI02030435.1 coordinate 16,262, forward strand.
TGTTGCATTGTATCTGAGGCTGAAACAAGTATTTGATGAGAAATTGTTACATTTCTGTACAATATAGTGAAATATTTTAATTGTTAGTTTCTATCTCTTAACTTAGACTTACGCCTTGTGTTGTCCCCTCCTGTTTCATTGTGCTGTCTACAATTAGACCCACAGCTGGTTCTTTCCCTCAATGGTTGTACTAATTTATAACCCATTAGAGCGCATGAATAGATCATATTGTTCCTTTCATACTGGCACAAGGAAGTGTAAATTAAGTTTTTGTATGCCAGCAAGGGAGAAGTCTATCCAAGGATAGAGTTAGCTTCCTATTTTTAATTTCTCCAATAAATGCATTTTGAAATAAAAGCATTGTATCTGCAAATGTTTTCAGTTTCTTAAAGAATAAAATTAATGGGTGATTTATAATTATTTTTGTGTACACCTCTACTTAAAAAATATTGTTAATATTAGCTGCTTTGAGAGGTTATTATTTTTGGGTAATGTTTGTCCACTTAAAGCTGACATTAAGCAATGTAATAGTCCTTGTTGTAGCTATCTGATGGTACAAACCCCTGGGTAGGAAAACAAAAATGAATTTAAAAAGAGCCTTTATAGATTTCAGAGACTAATATGAAAATACTTGCTCCCATAAACTCCTACAACTGTTTGAATCTGTCATTTCAATGCTCAATGCTGTGCTGTTAAATTAATCTTTTTTTCTTATTTTCTATCAAAACCCATTGTTACCAGCTGTCCTGGGTTCAGCAGTAGCAATCATTTTTCCCCTTCTTAGTAGCTGTTGCAGTGCTGTGTTTTTGACTTTTGGTCTGGGAACAGCAGTTTTTAGCTACTGCTTAGAATGTTTAGTCTGACCAAGGACTTTCTGAGCCTCATGCTCTGCCAGAGAGTAGGGGAAGCTGGGAGGAAGCAGAGACAGGACACCTGACCCAAACTAGCCAAAGAGGTATCCCATACCACAGCACGTCATGCCCAGGATGTAAATGGGGGGAGTTACCCGGAAGGCGAGAGCTCTGCTTGGGTGGGGCTGAGTATCAGTCGGTGGTGAGCAGTTGTATTCTCTTCTCCTGTTATTTCCTTTATCATTATTATTATTGGTAGTAGCAGCAGTGGTTTGTGTTATACCTGAGTTAATAGACTGCTCTTATCTCAACCTGTGGGAGTTGTATTCTTTTGATTCTCCTCCCCATCCCTCTGGGAGCTGGGGGAGGAAGAGGGGGAGTGAGTGAGCGGGCTGGGTGGCAGGGCTTAAACCACAACACCAGCTCTTTCCAGTCTCATACCAAAGAAATAATCTACTCTCCCATTCTGCTGTGGGAAGAAACTGAGACACCTGACAAGTCTGTTGTTTGTTGGTTTGGTTTGGTGTTTTGTTTTTACGGTTTTTTGTTTGTTTGGGGTTTTTTCTTCTTTCAAAGTGTACTTTTCCATTCAGGAGAAAAACCTGTCGTTCCTCATTTGAAAGATAGAGTTCAAATAGAAGATTGGAACTTGGGTTCCACTGACCAGCTTATGACTGTGGGTACTTTGCTGTCTTCAAGCTGAACAGCTTTAGGAGAGCAAACTCAGAAGACTCATCTCAGAATGGTCACCCAGCTGGGTCTCTTACAGTGTGGGAGACTGTAGTTGAAGTCAATGGTCAGAACTTTAGTGGAGCATGAATTTCATCACCTGTTTTTTTATGTCCTTGCAAAACCCCTTAATCGTTGGCTGACCAGCTTCTTATTCCTTTTCAGATCAGCCGTTATATCTTCAGTATGTGAAATTTGTTTCTTTAGTAAATAACTGAGTGAAAAGTCAAGGGTCTGAGTTGCTTTATACGCCCTTAACATCCCTTTGCTCCCTAATTTTTCTGGTGTTAGCCAGTATTTTAAAAACACCTTAATTTTCTTAGAACACTGGGCAGTATTTCTTGGCCTGCAACATCTGTAGGTTTACTTGCAACAGTGGCAGGCTGGGTGTGATGATCAAGCTTCATGTTCCAGTGGTTTAGCAATTTTTATTAACAAGCGTAATCAGAATTCTTAAATCTGAGAGGTTCCTTCTTAAGTGGAGGCATGTTTTTTATAACCAGTTTTGTGGGCAACTTTTTAAAGGCTGATAACTTCTTTGTTACTGATGCCACTGTGCTGTGATTGTCTGAAGCTTCTTCCTGTAATGTAAACTTTTTTCTAGCAGAAAAGTCACAAAGTCTTTTGTAAAGGGAAAAAAAGGCATTAGGCTGCCATAGCAATGGAATGTGGATTTCTCTTACTGTTAATTCTGTGAATTGCAGCTTTAAATAAGTTTACACAAATTCAAAGGTCTTGTTTTTAGCCTCAGAAAATCTTAACTATTTAAAATACCCCTGCACCTGTTTGGTTTAGCACAGGTAGCTGCAAGTTCATATGGGGAGAAACATTTTCACCTAATACAAATTTTCCATTGTGCCCAATGTGAGAGGTTTTTCATGAAACTCAGTAACTCATCATATTTTGCTGTCAGCTGACATTTAGGAAAAAAAGGCATCACTTTTCATTTTGGCTGAGCGAAAATCCTGTGTGAAAATGACAGTCAGCAAGCCCAGTCCTTCTTTTGTACTTGAAAATATTATAGGGTTTCTGAAGCCTGACTAAACACAGGGCTTTAACCTACCACCCTGAATGTCACCATGTCCTCTGGGAGTGGGATGAATGTGGGCTGGGAATGCTGAGAAAATCATGGGGAAGGGGGATTTTATGCTGCCTGACCCTTTATTTTCATGTGCAGCACTGTCTGCCCCTTTACTCCCACAGTGAGCTCAGTGTCCTTGGGTATCGTTAGGGGGGTGGTCATCTCTCTCTATTTTCTTATTTTGTTTAACATTATTGTTTAATGTTTAATCTGAAGATTGAGGCAACTTCCTTACTGAAGAGGCAATCACAGAGGCAATTTTTGGGCTATTTCAAGACTAGAAAAAAAGGCCAAGTTTTTTAGTTCTTTTGTAACTTGAGTAAAGGTGATGTTTGCTTCAAACTTCTTCTATTAAGATTAGAAAATATTTGGATACATGTGGAATTATTTCAGGGAAGAACAACCTAAAATGCACCATACTAAGCACACTTTTAAAAAGCAGTGGGCTAAGGTTTCATTGTATTGCATGGAGTCACAGGGCAGAGTTAATGCTGCATGATCTTTGCAGTAAGATTCTAGTAAAGGAGATGTCAGTCTCAGTTCTTTGTCAGGAACTCAAGCTCTTTCTCTTTTAAATGGTTGTAAATAATTAAGCACTTTTTTTTATGCTCTAGGTGATTCAATAATCTGTGTTGCTCAACTGCTTAAGACTGCCGGCATGTGCCTTTTATTGAGTCATAGAAGGTACCAGTCTTGGATGTTTGCCCCCTTAACCTCAATAATATCATTGTTCTAGGATTATTACATGACAGTAGGAAGAGGAAGAAGTTAAAGCTATCTTTGGAAACATAAACCTTGCAAGCTTGTCAGACTTGGATTCTCAGGCTCTTAACTCCTCTGACGTTTATTGTAGACTGAAAGCAAACAAACCCTGAAGTCTTCAGAAAACTTTCTCTTCAGCTCATTTTCTACTGCAGCTTCCAAAGAACCAAATATGTCCTACCAAATATGCCCAAACAAATGTGTCCTACCAAGTGTAATGTGTAAGAGTGTGCGCCTACATCCAATAACTGTTCTGTTATATTGCTGCATTGTCTTCATTCAAAGTTATTTTTTTTTATTAGCTGCAGTATTTGTCAACAGTGTCTTCTTTTTTTTTTTTTTTTTTTTTTTAATTTGCATGTGCTTTGGTTTGGGTTGGGTTTTTTTGTTTTAAGGCAGATGCCTGTCAGGACAATTCTCATTTCTGATTAAGCTGTGTCCAAACTGACGAAACCGTACACACATCTTGGTATTATGAGGGTTACTACCAGAAGGGCTTTCACCCTTTTAACAAATCTTTAAGAACTCATGCTTAAAAATGAGTAGTGTGGCTTTTTTGTGTAATCAGGGCCACAGTCTAAACTTCTTCACAGATTCTAGTTCCTTGAGAACTTTATTCTATGAAAGCTTAGACAGCAAGACCTCAGTGAGTACTTTGATAGCAAGGCAGATCAAGATGGCACTTCAGCAGATGTAAAAGTTGTTACTGGTTTTGATGCACTGGGGTTCATCCATCAGTACAAATAGAAATGGGTTGTCACAGAATCCTGTGCTTCTGAATGCAGTGATGCATTTTCATTTCTGTCATTGTGCATCAACAATTTCAAAAAGCTTAAAAATTCCTTCCAGTTTAAAAAGGTGTTCTTGCAGTTGTTATTGATTTCATAAACCACCTGGCAGCGTGTGAACATATCTGACTTCTGTTTGATAGTTCCTTCTAGTGTGATGTTATAATTCTTGTTGAAAATTATATACAATTTGAAGAAGTTGGTCTGGAGCGTCTGTAGAATCAACCTCTGCAAATACAGTATGAGTTGCACTAAACACCAGCACACAGCCGTTCTCTTCTTACATCAGGCCTGTGATGTATTCATTGCTGTTTTCCCTTTCATGATCTCCATGTAAGTGCTTATCAAAATGTGGTCTTCTGCCCATTTTGCCTGTCCGGAGTGAAAGGCCTGGTACTTTAACATTACTTCATCTCCTAGCTCAGTATCTTGTATTACAGAAATACATGCCTGGTAGAAGATTTGCTTTGTTTCCCTGGAATATCAAACTGCTTTCAGGACTTATTAACACCATGTGTTGAATTGACATAGTCAAATACTGATGATGTAGCATGGGAAAGCATACATGGCTCTGCTTGACAAAAGTCTCTGCTGCCCGTGGGATAAGAATGTTAATCTGCAAATACTGAAAGCATTGGTTGAAGCAATTCTGGCAGTATTAAGACAATGCATTGTGATACAGATTTTGGTTATGGAAGCAACTGATCCAGTGGCTGTCAGGCTGGCATCTTCTGCATCTGAAAATAAAATATTCTGTCCATCCATATTCTAAAAGTTATGAATGCCATCTCAAAATCTGTTTGCCTTGTAAATATCTGTGAATACTTTACTTTTTAAAAATGAATGCTGCTGTAGCTTTTTTCTTGGTTATGATTCAGTTTTCATTATAGCTTGTAGGAATAGAGAAGGTCTTTGGAATTCATAGTAGTACCGGTTCAAACTGACAAGATATATGAAAAGCAAGTTTTGCAAATTTATCCACAACTAGACAGTACTGTGGGATCTTCAACATCTAAAACTAGATATTTGTAAGCCATCAGGTAGAATGCTTTGTTGACTATTAAATTATACATATACTGATAATTCTAATTGGCAAATTTCTGTCATTGTTACTGCTTCACTTTTTTGGGCCCTTTATTAAGGTTGTCTCTATCTTGGAGTGTGAGCAGCCTCTAGTCAGGGTAATCATTTTTTTGTAAACGAAAACTGTAGGGTAAAGCCCTACCATATGGAAAGCTGGCCAGCCTGCTTTTGCTGCTCCCAAGAATAGCTGGATGAATAGTTAGATGAAGTTACACCATCTCACATGCGATATTGAGGAGCTATACCTGACCCACATCTTAAGGTTATTCATCTAAGAGGATTTGAAGCAAGACCTCCCACCATTATTTAAATCACTTGGTATGAGGAAGTGAACCCAGGTGTACTAGAGTCCTGTTGGGCACAGGGAAGCTTTGGGGGAAAGGCCATTGTCAGGTTTGTGGAGCAAGTTCCCTGCTTTTACTAAAAAGAAATGTGGAGAATAGACCAATCTGCTTTTGGGTTGAATAAAACATTGCGACTGAACTAGTTTCCAGTCGATTAAAAGAGGATTTGGGTAGTAATTTCATTAACAGGTCTGGTTGCTTCAACTTCATAACAAAGAAAATAAACTTCATCTTGATGCCTGTTTTCTCTCTCCATGTCCCTGCAAGCAAAGGACCATTTGTTTCTTTGTTTGTTTGTTTTTTGTCAGGGCTATTTTAAAGAATTAAGTTTTCAGAAGATGGGAATTGTGAGACTGAACAAAGCAGTGGGGTTTTAACCCACAACACCAACAAAAAAAAAAGAAAACAGTGACTTGAAGTGTTACTTTGGCAGCTCCTTAGCTTCATTTTCTAAGGAGATGGTATTTAAAATAATCATGCTTTCTCTTTCTACTAATAATTTCTACCCCTTTGTCCACTGAAATTAGCTAATCAAAGATTCAAATGTAATTAATTTCTTCTACCCTTCTTGAAAATCAGCAGCTGGATAAAACCAAAAAAATCCCTAGAGGTCTAATGTGTTGCTGTACCTAGGAAAAGGATTGTAGAATTTCATTGGTGACCCCGTGGCAAGTAAAGCCAGTCTTCCCTCTGCCCTGCCTTTCTCCTGCCCTGCCCCTTGCCATAGGGTGCGTACCCTTACCTCCTGTAGCACCAGCACGAAGTGGGTTTTCTTTCTCCAAGTTCATATACCACACTGGTTTCAGCTAGACTTTAAGGAGCTTTTCATGCAGTCTGGTGGTCCTGGAGGGGAACGTGAATGTGTACCCAAGGGCAGGAGAGAGGCCAGGGTAGGAATCAGTTAGAGATGCCGTGAACATGAAAGCATCTAACCAGCCGGCCTGTTTCCTGCGCACACAGCTTCAGGCTGAGCACAGTGTGCTGGGTCTCACCGGGTTGAGGTACCCCCCATGCAAGCGCAGTAGTCAAAAGTTCCTGCAGTGAGGACATGGGAAACCAGTCTGTACTTGTTCTCCTGCTCTCATGCCGTTGGCTCTAACTCAGCCTCACCGCATTTTCCTCAGAGAGAGAAAGTTAGATAGATGATGGGTGTAGACGCAGTTAAAGGATAATGTGGCTGTTGTCATAGCAGGTTGCATTTCTGTGGAAGTGAAAGAAAATAATGTAAATGAAATTCATAGGAAATTCTGAAACTGGAGGTCCAGTCTCTAGAGAGAATAGAAATATTACGGTTTATTCCTACTCACAGTAATGCTAACGACAAGTTTTGCATTCATGTCAGCTGAGTATGTTCATGATCTCTGAGAAGATTAGGAAGAACAGTAGCTCTGAAACTACAAAATGTTCAGTTTAAAAAAATGGGGCAAGGAGATGTACTAGTGGAAACCGTTGAGAAAAATGACGAGAAATAATTATGCAAAATGCAACTAATTAGAAGTTTGTGACTGTGGGGTGCGTGTGTGCGTGTTTGTGTGAAAGTAGCTGAGTTATTTGCAAAACTATTGGATCACAGAGCAGGAAAAAAAAATCACTCCCTGGGTTCTGGTGGTGCTGAACTTAGCCATAGCTGGTACTTAAGGAAGTTGGCAAAGAAATATTCTAAGTGTAGAGAAGAAATGTTAAAAATTACAGATCTGGAGAACTTGGCATATAAAAGGTGGTGGAATTTTCAGGAAAAAAAATTACATAATCAGCAGTGACTGATGGGATGTCTTTGTTAGACCCAAATTTGCTAAAAATGCTTGTAAGTTAGCTCTGGTGATAACAGCAACAGGGAGATACTGTTACGAAAAATACTCCATTAGACATTGACATTTTAAGCAGTTTGGACCAGATCCACGGAAGGTTTTAAATGACTAACATACTTCACTTTCTAATGTAAACTACGAAAAAGTCTAATCCCATGCTCAGTTCCTGCTTTATTCACCTGCACCAGAGATCCGAAGCCAGAAAGGGAAAGAGCCCGTAACAGGGGGTGTTTATTGCTCAGAAGAGTCAGTTTCCAGTCTGTCTTTGAATTAGCATGTCATCATTTTCTAATGGTGTGAAAGAATTTTGGGGACTTAGGTGATCTAAGAGGAGTTGCGGCTTTCCCATCCCTGGAAGTGTTCAAGGCCAGGTTGGATGGGGCTTCCAGCAACCTGGTCTCATGGAAGGTGTTCCTGCCTGTGCCAGGGGGGTTCGAACTAGGTGATCTTTAAGGTCCCTTCCAACCCTAACCGTTCTGTGGTTCTGTGATTCTATGATCTGTATGCCACAGCCTACAGCCAGAGAGCTTCTTTCAGAGGTGGACAGAGCATGTGAGATCACGGCCTTGCCCCAGCTCTAGCAGAAGGAGGGATCAGAATCCTGATCCGAGTTCCTACTTGAGCATCCTGAACACCAACCAGCCGCATCAGGAACGGCGGGAGGTGCCCTCTTGGCGGGATCGGCACCAAACGCCCGAAGGGGCTGGTCCCACCTTCTGAAGGCCAGCGTGCGGTGCGCGGTGAGGTGCGCTGCGGGGTGATGCGGGGTGTCGCAGGCCGGACTCCGCTAGGTGGCGGATGCGGAAGGGCTGTGCGCCGCTGCGGTGGAGCCCGGCCGGACTCGGCCCTGCCTCTCCGCGCTGTATTATCTGAGGCCGGGATAGAGCGCGGGCGGTTTCCTGGAGTCCTGCCTGCCCCCGTCTCTTGCTGGTTTTGTCGTTAATAAAGCAGAATCGGGAAGGATCCGAGGGAGGTCTGAGACACAAAGGAGCCAGGTGCGGTGGCAGGGTAAGAGGGCACTTCTTGGCTGTCCACAGTCAGCGAGGGAGAATTGCCAAGGCAGAGAAATTCTTGAGGAAAACACAGCGGGGTGTAGCGGGAGGCGGAGAAATAAAAGACGTCTGCGAAGTTTGCAGAGGACCAGTTGGTTAAATTGTAGCGTGGTCTCTAAGTCCGGAGAGAAGCGCGTTTGCGCCTTCACAGATCGGCTGAAAGGAGACGGCTGCGTGCTTAGGAGACCGTGACCTTTTCCATTCGTGTTTTTTTAGGTTGCAAAAGTGAAAGGAAACTGGAGTCTGCAGATATCACAATAAAGCATTAAATAAAATTGGCTTATACAGAATTAAATCACAAATTCTTTTTCCGGCTTATTGTCATCTTTGTCTTAAGCATGCTTTCGGCTGTGCGCTCTGAAAGCAGTGATTTTGTTTGTGCAGCGTGTGTATAATGCTTCAGAAACACCTTTAGTATTAAACCTGAGTGTTTGGACGAAACTTCTTAAGGATGCACCTCCAGCCCCCATGCCCCTTGGCCCAGGTAGCTGTGCCTGTCAGAAAACTCGCAAAATTGAGGCAGGTGCATTTTGCAGTGAATATGACGGCCCTTGCCGTGTACATGTGCTTTCCCTCCGGGCTCACTGCCCGCCCCTGCCCTGAGGGGCAGCACAAGGTGTAGGGGCAGCCGGGGAGGATGTGGGGATACGGGGGCTCCCGGCTTGGTCCTGGGCGCCCGCTAAATCCGACTCCGGGCCCCGGGGATTGCTGACTGGCTGCCGGTGAACTGGGGCGGGCTCGGCCGTAGGGAGCTGCGCGCTCAAGGGGCCGAGGGTGCTTTGTGCCCGAGCGGGGCTCCTCGGCTCCCTGCGCTGCGCTGTCCCCTTGCCCTGCAGCGGCGGCGGGTGGCGCGTCTAGAGCGGCGGCTTCTGCCCCACGGCCCCCGGTCGGGCGAGGGGCTCCGGGCTGGGGGCAGATGTGGGGACCCGCCGTGGGGTGTCTCGCGGAGCGGAGTCGGCAGGTGGAGTTAACGGGCTGGCCGAGAGCCGGCGGGGAGCTAGGGCGGGAGAGGGCGGCCGCGGGGGAAAGCAGGGGGAGCCGCGGGGCGCGCCCGGGGCGCGGTGCCGGGGGGGGCAGCGGTGAAGGCGGTGGCGACAGCGCGCGGCCGGGGCCCCAGCCCTCTCGCTTTTGAACCTGGGCAACGCAGAGGCGTGGAGAGGGGCAGGGGCAGCGGCAGGCGGGGACAGCGGAGCGGGCCGAGCGGATAAGGTGGGAGAGCCGCGGGAGCGGAGGGAGTGAACGACCGAGGTATCAGCGACTAGCGGCTGCCGCCGGTCCCCCGCGCACCGCTCCGCTCCGCACCGCTCCGCACCGGGCGCCATGCAGAGGTCCCCCCTGGAGAAGGCGAACATCTTCTCCAAACTTTTCTTCAGGTGGGAGCCCCGGCCACGGCGGGACACGTGCAGCCCGGGGCAGCGGGCAGGGCGGGCAGCGGCAGGGCTGGGGTTCGGGCGGGCTTTGGGGGCCGGGCGCTGGGCGCCAGTCAACTCTGGGAAGGTCCGAGGGGTTGCGGTGCCGAATTAGGAGATCTCGGCTTTTTTGTTGTTGTTTTTGCTGGTTTTTTAGCACCCGGGTTGGGCTCTGTCTGTCAGGTGGCGTGAACCCTCGCCGGAGCTGGACAGATGTATTTATGACATAATTTGAGCAACCTTTGGTAAATTGCTCAAGTACTTAATCTGTTATTTCACTGTAAACTGTGAAAACACAGCTGGGTGTTGGGGAGCTGAGGGGAAATGCTCTCGGAGCAAGGATTCCTTCTGTTTGGCTTTTTGGGTGTTCAGCATTTGCTCAGCGTGTGAGTGTACTGGAAACAGTTCCTTGCAAGCCTTTTCTAACAAGCAAAGTCTCTGGCGCCTTTTCTTTCTCACAACTTCAAATAAAAAGGGAAGAAGGAGCCAATACCAACGCCTGGGCACAGTGTGCTCTATTAGACAATATAGAAGCCTGAACATGTTTTATGTGACAATGCTAGACATAACACTGCCACCTGGAAAGAGCAAATAATCTTTCTGGCTTTGGCTCACATGCTGAAGGCTTTTCCTTGGTGCTGGTTCCCCCTTTTGTTGCTGGAGGGTCTTTTGCACTGCAGGGAGAAGAGGGAGGAAATCTTCTGTAAGTCATGAACATAGTGACTGAAATGGGAGCACGTGATGTAAAACCATAACATTGGCACGAGGTCTCCGCCTGAGCAACTGGGGGCTTTTAGCTCACTTTTCAATCCTTTTGGGATAGCTTCCCTTTCCAGTTTGGCCTGGACCTTTTTTTAAGGTTTCTTAAGGGAAATGGGTCTGCATGGATCACTCTCTGCCTGTCTCCCCCACTTCGGCTCATTTTAGTCAGATGTGATAGTGGAGAAGGATCCCAAATGTAACCTGTCCCTAAAGTTTTACAAACATCCAGGTAAAGGTGAGGTTCCTAGAGGTGTCCCTCAGTGGTGCTGCAGTGACAAAGAAGCCGCAACTGCTCTCAAATGCTGGTAGAGCCAGGGAGTGTGGATGATGGAAGTTTCAGTCAGTGCTTCTGTCAAGTACAAGACACAAATCTGTAGAAAATAAGTCTGTATGCTAGCCCTTAGTATTATTTAAGGCTGTATATTAGCCCCTTGTTCTATTTAATTTTATTTATTTGTAAAGCTTCTGTCGGAGTAACGCTCTCTTAGAACCTATGATGCTGAAGGTGTCAAGAAAAACACCTCAATAAGATAAAGCAAATATACTTCTGATTCCTGCCTTACTTAAAGTTCCTGTGGCTGAAACCAGATGTGGTTCATGCTCATTAAGTGCATAGTTAACCATCCTTGGGCCTGGGTAACCTGGTGTTTTAAAAATCATAGTCTTTAGGTCAATTAAGTAATGTTTGAATCATACTTATCATGCATGGTGTATTATATTTTACCAGGTATCTGAATGCATATAAAGAGAGGTTTACGATGAATATTGACTAGGGCAGAGAAATTTCTCTGCAAAACTTTACAGTAACATTGTTTCATAGAAGAATCAGGCTGTTAAAGTAACCTTTCAGTTCACTGGGTAAGAACAACCAAAATTGCATGTGTACATCTGTGAAGTATCTAATGTGGTTCTAATACCTTTGTGATGATGTTTCTGTGAATGACAAAGGCTCTGTTTACTTGCATATTACCACATACACTGTGAATGTCTTTGTTTCTTCACAAATATTATATGAAATAATTAAAAAGATCACAAAAATGAAAGCCCCTAAAGAATAACATGCATTACATCCAGTTTGGCAGTAAAGATGTCTTTCTCTTATAAATAAATAAATAAATAAGCTTTTTAAAAACATACATTACAGTGATGAAACATGTTAGCTTGTTTTAAAATATATATCTTCAGTCTTCACGAAATCCATCAGTTCTGTCTCATCAAGAGTAGGTCAGGATCAGTGCTAAAGATTATTAAAAGGTATGTTATCACATTGCAAATATTCTTCAAGGTATAAATTTTTCATAACACTGAAGTATATTATATGTGATGAGCTTTACAAAGCCAGAAGCACTTGCTATGTATCAGTAGCAAGAGATCTGTCCACTCAACTGGAAACATTCACAAAGTAGTGATTAATGAGCGAGATTGGAACAAGGTTTTCTAAGATGTCAGAATATTCTGTTAGTGTTTTAGCTGAATCTATACACATCATTGGTTTCTGATACTGATTGTTTTCAGTGAGGTACTCCAGGACATGCCCATATTTAGTTCTATGATACGGTGCGAGGCAGAACTCAGGGGCATTATATCTGAAATAAGTAGTCAATTCTTTCTTAAAAGAAAACCCCAAAACCCAAAAAACAAAAGCCCAAAAAGGTGTGTATGGAAAAAGGTTGTTTTTTCCAATGATGATGAAATAGTTGCTTTCAAGTACAGCATTGCAGAATGCTGCAGTGAAGTAATTTTTATAGAAGGCTCCTGTGCAATTATGTGTGAAGGGCCAAACTGAATATAGTGCAATAAGCTGAAGGTCATGTTAGCAGAAGTGATACTGAAGTATTAGCTGTTATTATTCAGGAACTTTTGGTGATATCAACTGTCCTCCTAAAATTTCAACAATTTCTGCTTAGAAATGGAGTTTTGGTGGTAATGAAATGAGGTGTGGAGACAAGTGGTGTGAGATCTTTGATTAGGATGCCAATTGGAAAACACTACTTACTAAGTGTTTGGGGTTTCAGGGTTTCTTTTGTGTTTTGTTGTAATTTCCTTATTACATTTTCAGAGTTGATCCCTTTTGTTCCAAACCACAAGCAAGGCATTTAGCTGTGCACTGTGTCTCATTTAAAGGAAATAGAGTTTTATGCAGAAGCAGTCGGATGGTAATTTGCTTAACTTTGTATTCATTGTGAAACTTCACTTTTGTCTTCACAACAGTTACTTACATTCTTGGAGTTTTGCAAGGTCAAGGCCATACCTTTTGTGACAAACGACATCAGAGTGCTTTACAATCAGCTAGTTTTTATTGTAGATTAACTGAGATAAGGAAGTATCATTAGTTAATCAATTTTTAACTGGGTACCAGAGCACAGAGTTATTGCTGGAGTTTCAGAAACAGCTGCAACTTCGTGAAAATCCTGGAGGTTTTTTTTTGTTGTTGTTGTTTTGTTTTTGCAATGTGCAAATTTAGATATTTAAATACAAGTTCAGAAGAGGCAATCCTTGTGCTCCTGTACAGCTTTCTAAGCATATAGAAGCATAGAATGGTTTGAGTTAGAAGGGACCTTAAAGATCATCCAGTTCCAACTCCCCTGCCACGCGCAGAGACGCCTTCCACTAGACCAGGTTGCTCAAAGCCCCCATCCACCCTTGCCTTGAACACTGCCAGGGATGGGACAGCCACAGCTTCTCTGGGCGTATCCTTTTGCTTTGGTATATACCAAATGTGACATCTGTTTTGGCGGGACTGAGTGGTTTAGTGCCTGATTCATTATTAAATTCAAATGAAAAATACAAACTAAGCCGGCTTTTGTGTTGTGTTTTATGGGCCCAGTCAATCAGACTTGCTCCAGTTGCTTCTGTTTTTACAAATCAGAAAAATAGTAACCTGCCACCTTTTTATACAGCTGTCCAGTGGTTCCAAGAACAATTTAGCATGTAGGGGATAAATGTTGGATTCCTTCCTTTGCTATGTGTGTGCTGGGAGGGGTAGGAAAAGGAATTCAGTTCTCCACCTCACCTCTTCTGGGAAGTAGGACCAGTGTTACCAGTGTATGGTGCTGAAGGTCTTCTGATTCTCTATCTATCTCTGGCTCAGCTATTCTTTTTAAAGCATAAGAGAGGCAATGTAGTCCAGCGGGTAAGAAACCTGTCTGCAAGTTCAACTTGTTTTCTGTTCTGAGTGCACTTGTTACAAAGTCTGTTAATAGTCTTTAGGGTAGATAACAGAATTCAGGACTTAAATTTTGAAAGTATCTAGCCCATGAGCTATAGTCATGGCTATTCTTTCTCTTTTTCTAAATTAATTCAGCCCTAATTGTAAGTTTGAGGGTGCCTTGACCGAGACAATTTCTGGTCTGAAAAGGCATTCTCATGATAATTAGTTTGAATCTCTTCCGAGAAAGAAACCAAAGCCAGACCTGCCCTAGCCAGTCCCTGCTCCCTGCTCTATCCTTGAACTATGCATCTAAAGGTTTAATACCAAGAAGGTACTTAGTATTTTGATTCCTGAATAAAAAAGATCTTATGTGTCTATTTTCCTGGAGAACACTAGGATTTAACGTGTACATTTGTACTCGGAACTTCCTGTGAAACTGTCTCGAGTTCCTAGAAATCCTGGGTATTGTATAGGAAGCTTAAAGACCTAAATCACATCTATACATTTCACCCCAGAGAGCAGGTGTCTGGAAATTATCATATCCAACATGTATTTGGAGCATCCCCTATCAATACCTAGCTGTAGCATCTTGCTTATCTTTCCTATCTGAGTAGGGAGCCTCTGTGTATGTTGCCAGTGATGAGCAGGTAAATTTAATTGCACGGTTTAATTGCTCAGTTGCTGGGACAGCTGGCTTAGACACTTACATAAGGCAAATTTCTCACAGTATATTCTTAAGGCCCTTTATGGGTCTAGGCTTGAGGACCCGTCTTCCTGTGATCCCAGGTAATCATAAATCCTTGCTGTTAGTGATAACCAAGCACAGTTGCAGCTGCAGCACAGATTATGGCCTCATTAGACTGCCTGATCAATTTGTCTGTTGCCACAAATGGTCCTTGGAGACCTGCTGGTCTACCAGCACTTCAGACCTGTTTGAAACAGCAAGCTTTCTGTACTTCTGAAAGTCAGCCCCCAGATGGTTCAAAGATGTGTGTGCAGGTTTTGGACTCCTTATGAAATTTGACTTCTATTAATATTTTCAAAGTAAAATATGAAACTTAAAGTGAGCCAGAGAAAGGATGCTGAGTCTCCTACTCTGAAATAATTTTAGCCACAGCCACTCTAATAGTAAGACCTAATTGTCTCCTTGGTTCAGCCTGATACTGCACCTTTGGTCTAATGAGCAGAAGTATAAACCCTGCATAGCACAGTGACCTTCTCTGGCTGCTTTGTGTATCTAAAGCACAGTTGCCTGTATTACGTTGCATCTGAGTTTCTGAAATACATGTAAAGCTGCTTTTCCTCCTGCAGGAGGAAGACTTATCATCTTGATATTCAAAATTAAACGACTGAGCATTTAAAAGATTTGTAGACCTTTTTATTCTCCTCTATGCTTATTTGATTTTGGTGGGATAGAAAATAATCCGTCCCATCCTTGAATTCTTTGCCAAATACTGTAGGCAACGATAGGGAAAGTAGTATTATCTGTATTATAGAACCTTCTAAATGCCCTAGCAGAAATTTAAAGTCTATTGTACTAAGCATTGGAAAACATTTAATAAAAAAGTCTGTTTTGAAGATTGTAAAGTCTAAGCTTAAAGGATGGGCTAAAAAAAAGTTTACTGGCTGTGTAGAGAAGAAAGTAGGGTGTACAAGGATTCCGGGAGTATGTGGTGGGCTCAGTGCAGACTGCCTGAGATCTAGTGTCTAGGACACTAATAGCATGGGTATTTCTGGTGTGACAGAATTACTTCAGCATATTTCTACAGTGAACAATTTTCACCTCTTCCATACAGAAAAGTCTCAGTCTGTGAATATCTGAATGTTTTCAATATGCTAATTGTCAAACTGGTGAGAATGGCATGAGTTACTGCAGAGGAGTTCTGCAGGTTGCTGTTACCTTGTTTGTTTGTTTTTAATTCACACCTCCCCCCATTCTGTTTTGCATCATGTATGTGTAGGTGTATTGGCTTTGGGGGCAGTACCTGACATCTAGGTAATAGCATGTCCCATTATGTCCTCTAAAATAAATGTCAAAAGTCAAATCAAGTTGTAGCATATAAGAAGACTTTAGTGATACATGCTGCAAAATTTTGCTATGTAAACTTTCAGATGCAATTCAAGTGCCTTCCATGAGAGAGGGGGTACGCCTGCGTGAGATTAGCAAGAACTCACAGGCTGTGTTTGTGTATCAGTCCCTCTCATATAAGCAAAAGGATCTGCATGAGCATTTTCACAGTCGGCAAGTAGCTAAACCAAGGTTGCATTTTCATGAAACTTCCAAAAGTAGGAATGAATAAATAGGCTTTTAGGACATACTTTGAAGCAGCATTGTTTTCCCCTTGAAACCAGATCCCTCCTGGCTCTCAGATATGGGTAAACATCCTTCCTTCAGGAGAGGGTAGGCAGGAGAAGTAACTGATCCTAGAAAGGCAGTGCTTGGCATGGCCTACTACAATACTAACGCCTTGACTCCATGGGCAAGGACTTGCCTTAGGAGAAAATCTTAAGTGACATCTGGGAAAGGTCCTTGATTTCTGGTATATCCCCATGTTTTAATGTTGGCACTTTTCTTTTTATACCCTGTTTTCTTTATTTATTTTTTTTTAAACTTTCAAAATAAAGGACGTGAATATTTTTTGTATCGGAGTCAATCTGGTATTTCACTTTAACTTGTTTTGAGTTAAGTCAGTTTAAGGTTAATCTGTAAAATCTGGAATGCTTTTATTTCTCCAGAGGTAACAAATACAAAGAAAAGAAAACAAGCAATCAGAAGACCCCCAACATATCAGTCATTGGGGCTGGAACAAATTACAGATTCGGAGAGGGGCATTGCACCCGATATGCAACTGTATGCTAACTTGTTATGAAATGTAGCTATAAATGCATGGCTAAGTCAGTGGAGTACTAAATTGGGTGAAATTTGTTGCTGTCACTTTAGTGACAATCTGGAAGATTTTAAAATTCAGTTCAATCATGAATAGCACAGCTCTGCAATTGTGTTGCTGATGCAAACTTTCTGCAACGTTCCTTGGTCTTGCAAAGGACTAGGAAAAAGAAATCTTATTCTTGCTATAGGATATATACCCGAGAAAAAACATGAAAATGAAGAAACATCCTCTCCTAGGCAAGTCTTGCTGTAGGTATGTGCTGGAACAGCCTTGCTATGAACCCTGTTCATAGCACATCATCATTACTATGTTATTGTGATAGCTTTGT
Organism: Psittacus erithacus; assembly: GCA_009867235.2. Classification (NCBI taxonomy): domain Eukaryota; kingdom Metazoa; phylum Chordata; class Aves; order Psittaciformes; family Psittacidae; genus Psittacus; species Psittacus erithacus. The sequence goes on from WYDI02030435.1 coordinate 33,301, forward strand.
TAAAGAAATACTTGAGGCATATATTACACTTGACTTGGGTATCTAAACAACTGACAGGTTTTAATACATTTAATGTATTCTGTCTTTGTATCTTACTCAAATATCTTTGCACCCCTAATGTGCTTTGTTTTCTCTCAAAAATAGCTCTTGGTACTTCTGCAAACCAAAATACTTCAAAGATCTTACTAACTGTAAGGAGAAGGTATTAAATTTCTGCTAAAAATCTAATCTCAAAAAGCATTTAGAGATTAGATAATAATCTAAGAAGTGCCACTTTGCAAAAACTAGACATAAAAAGGCAAGCCTTCCTGAAGAATTGCTGTGGAGTAATCCTAATTAAGATTCGCTATTGAAATCCTGGGGTTTCAGCAGAACATTGATTATTCTTAAAATGGTGCTGCTCACAGCTAGTGGCAGAGTCGATGATATTGCAGCTAAATATTTTCCATGTTAAATAACAGCTCATGGAGAAGAATTGTTTCTTAGTGAAGAAATTTGCATCTTAATTTTTGTGATCTGAGAAAAAATGACAAACAAGCAGACATTAGTAGGGTCTGCATTTACCTTCCATTGTTGAAGCCCTGTAATAACTATGTGTAAAATATAAGCTCAGAGTGTTGCATTTGCTTTTAAAGGGGAAAATGCTAAAGGTTTGATATAGTTTTCAGAATATAGAACATGCTGTTTCAGCAGGTTACAATTTGAAACACAGTACCTCCAATACTACTGTGTTGAGAGTAGCCGAGGTGCAGGAATTAGGCTGTAGTGCCTGGCAGTTGTGCTCTGTGGGTGTGATGGCTTGTCCCATCTATTAGCAAGGATCATGCAAAGTTAGTGTCACCCGTTACAGCTGCATTGCAGGATACTCGGAGGGCTGGTAGTGCAGAGTCTCCTGGAGATACAGTTCTGAGTGTAGTAGAGCTGGTACTTCCAGTACAAAGTAAGCAACAATTTACAATTTGTTCTGCCAGCAGAGTGATGGGTATCTTTTGGGAGAGCATGGGAATGCAGAGCCTTTGACAGAAGCTGGTTTGACCCTTTGGAAGTCTACTTAGTACCTCAGTCTTTGCCTGCAGTCAGTAGGCTTTTGTGGCTCTACAGCACCTTGTAAAACGGGCAAATCATGAGTTGATTATGTTCCCCCAAAATTGTTAAAAGAAGTGATATGATAAAGCCAGAGACATCTTTCTTGCTCTGTCTCCTTCAAAATTTTGGTCCGGTTCCTTAGTTGCTGCAGGCACTATGCCTAACTATATTGCGCACAGGTATCAATGCTTTGTAAGAGAAGGAAGTGAAGTCAATGGTCACCTTCACACTGCTCAGTATATATTGCTGTGTTGTGCACAGAACACATGCTGAAATGGGACCAGCCTAATCAGGGACCCTTGTGGGAGAGCTGCTCTGCTTTGCAGGTCTTGGATAGTCCAGCCTTGCTGCTCTGTCATGGTCCCAACACCTTGTGCTTCTTGACCTGATGGGCCTATTTGAGCTGAAGAATCCCTGTGCCCAGGAGGAAGATCTGAGCAGTTGGCTTGCCACCGCAGAGGCTCCTTCTGTCTTCAGTGGCATGCTAAGTAGCCTTAAGGGAGAGTCAAATTCCATTGATGAGCTAACAGTTGGTGTCAATACTCCCTGGAAAGTCAAAGACATCTGTCTTATCGGTTCAATTTGTTTGATTGAAATGAGATTGAATGTGCTGGAGAAAGAAATAACTGTAGTAAGAAATCTATTACATACTGCTAAAGTGAATGACAAAGAAATGGTCATTAGAAATCTGCCAAAAGAGAAGTTAAAACAGTACGTTATGGAAATTATATTTGCGCACTAAGCTCATAAGATATTTTTTGCCCCAGACAATCAATAATAGAGGTGCAACTTGTTTTCCTTCTTTTCTTCTTTCCTACTGTACACCCTTGAAACTTGTCTCCTGCTGGGTTTCATGTGTGTGTACCCATAATAACAGTCCTAGTTAGTGGCAAAACTGACAGCACTACAGGTTTCTCTGTGAAAGAGTTCATTAAATGACAGCCAGTAATCCGGTGGCATTTGCTAATGTAATTCTGTAAAGCCAATCTGTTTCCTTTTCTTCTTGCTCTCTTTCTTTCAAAATAAATTTCTCGTTCTCAGCAACCACAAGAAGAAAAAATTCAGAATTAATGCTGACAAATTGTTTCTATTAAGCCAAAAAATAGAAGAGCCATATTCACTGACAAACTCTGACTGAGCTGTTACCTGGTGGTAAAGAAATATCGATAACTACAGATGATCTTGCCAGTTAAAATCAAATTATAACCATTTCACACTTCAAAACTTTGCAAAGAATCCAGAGCATAATGGTAAACTGGATGCTATTGGAATCTGGCAAAAGGTTAATTTTAGGAGATATTTATGTATTTTAGGTCTAGTACATTCCTTTTAATAAAATGCATACTGTCTCCTGCAGTTCTTGACAACACAACCCAAGCAGCTGTTGAAAATGTCCCTTGAGACAAACAGCATGTGACAGGCCAGCTCCTCCCACCATTACCACTCCAACCCAAAGCCACTTGCCACAGCTCGCACACTGGCCAGATCTAGTTAGGGTGCGACTTCTGAGCAAGGCCAGGGCAGCTAGGAGGTGAACATCTTTGTGCAAGCCCTGCCAGCATCCTGTGGTAGGAATCTGACTGCAGAACAGGAGGATCCTGGGGGAAGGTGTCAGCACCTCTCCTGAGCTGGCTGGTGAAGTCATCTACCATAGTTGCAGCTACTTGCTGAGCAGAGAGATGAGGATAAGGGCTGTGCCAGCTTTGTATCGAATTTGTTGACTTGGGAGAGGACAATGGTTTAGGGAGCGCATAATTTAGGTGGTCTCTTTAAAACAAGAAACATTTCTAGGAATATAGTAAATCTGCTAAGCATGATGCCTTCCCCAAATAATAAAAGAGCTACTCTGCTTACTTTCTAAATGCAGTCATGTTTTGTTACTTCAAACAGTGGCAAAATGCCAGGGTAGGTGCTAATCAGAAGTATAAATAAAATCAAATGTGTAGTGGAAACATGTTTTCCAAAAACATGCAAAGTCTGAGACTGTAAAGCATTTCTGTTTTGTCAAGACAAGTTGGGAATTGCCTGTTGCAGTCTCAAAGCATTATTAAGGGGCTTAGCAAGGTTATTACTTCTCTATGGTACTGGGGATAAAAGAGGTTGCTTAGGAAGTCCTGTTACTTATTTGCATTTGCTGCAGTAGTGGTTAGTGTCCCATAACTTATATTCATTTTATCATTGCCAAAATATCTGTGTATAGAACTTTTGGTGAAGTCAGTCCATGAAAGTTTCTGTTCCTGAAAGACAAGGACTAGCTATTTCTCCGCAAGATGTGCACAAAGCCAACAGCAATTGGTCCTTTCTGCTGTCAGGAGCTGGCAAAATAGAAATCAGTGTTTTATTGCTTGCAGTGGCCATGAAAAACTTTCGCATAACAGTATTATTTTAAATTAAAAAGTTTTCTCCTAATCCATCTTATTACAGACCTGAAAACATTGGCCCTTGCTTCCAGTAAAGTTTATGGATATTTTGCCAATGACTCTCCAAAGTAGACTCTCTTAGCTGCCTTGTTGTAACATACTGCGAAGCATGTGTTACTTCTCAGCCACTGGAGTGTCAAAGACTGAGCTAAAGCCCATATGTGTGGAAGACATATGGTTCATCTGAAGCCGTAGTATGACTGCAGAAATGAAGGATAATATTCTAATTTCCTAGAACGTGATCTGTTTCCAGTGGCTGTGATACAACTACTCATTTGGGAAATATCCTTGTGCTTTTCTGAATTACAGGGATTGTAGACTGATGTCTCATATGATTCATAACTTCATTAAAGTAAGTGTTAGAGTGTGTATGTATGTGTGCACAGTTGCACACAGACAGGCTTTGACTGTTGTGCTAACGTCTTTTTGCACTCGTGTATTGTCTAATTTCAAAGGCAATTGAGCAATTGAGAATATGGATTACTTTGTGTGAGATACATGTTCTTGTAGGTGTATGAATAAGCATCTCCAATTAGATGTTTGCATTTTTTAGTGACCATGTGAAACATTATTGCACTTCTTTTTCAATTTTTTTAACTTTTATCTATGTTGACACTTTAAAGCAAAAAACTCTGAAATGATTGAGGTTTTGCAGATCATAACTTTTATCATAAACATAAATAATGTGTTTGGGTTCTTTTACAAACTGTTTACATATTGAAGCATGACAGCAATCAGCCACAAGCTACTTCATTTGCAGGTATTTCATTCTTTAAGGAAATATTTTTGACAATGGCAGTAAAGCAGACACTCCAATAGCTTTAAAATACTCTGTTAGTTCTTATGGTTGCTTGTTTGTGTTTTGTTTTAGTCCTGTGCTTTCAAAATGATTTTCAAACAGAACCTGCTGCAAAATTTTGTATGAGGTGGCAGTTGGGGATTCATAGGGCTTTCAGGAACTGAATTGTTTGATAAAATTGAGGAGGCAGACTTGGGGGTGTTGGTTGCCGAGAAGCTCAACGTGACCCAGCGGTGTGCGCTTGTAGCCCATAAAGCCAACTGTGTGCTGGGCTGCATCAAAAGGAATGGGGCCAGCAAGTCAAAGGAGGTGATCCTGCCCCTCTACTCTGCTCTTGAGAGACCCCACCTGGAGTACTGCTTTTAGCTCTGGGGCCCCCAACACAAGGGGAAATTGTCCTTGCCTGTGGGACTGGGAGTGGAATTAGATGATCTTTAAGGTGTCTTCCAATCCAAATTGTTCTATGATTCCATGAAAATTAGTAATAGCTTATAAATATTTTCTCTACAGAGTAGCCATTCTAGAGGTTTTTTCCTGCTTCGGTTTAGTTCAGCATGCTCTTTAAATTTGCATTAATTTGTTAAACATGACATTTGAAAAAAGAAATGTGAAATATATATATGATGGATGAAATGAAGAAATGAATGAAGTCCTGTGAAAGTCCTGGCATGTTGTTAAGTGTGTACTGCAATGTAAGCTGTCAAAGGAACACTCAAGCTATATTAAGATTTTCTGTCTTACAGGAATGAAACCTATACATGCAATTTACTATAGTTCTGGTATATTATTCATTTATGTGGACATAGCACCTATTCAGAAATACAGTACAAAGGTCTCAATCCTCTGTTCATTTGTCTGCTGCTGACTGAACAGAAAGTTTGGGGCATGATCCCACCCCAAAACTGATGAAATGCAGCAGTTTTGCAATTGCTGCTTTAATGTTGTGTTTGTCAATATAGTTTTGTAGATGTAATGCAGAGCTGCAGTGTATTATGCCATATTCTGTGTGTACGTTTGTGTGTGTGCACATAGACATACTTGGGTGCTGTGGACAAAATATTCAGGCTGAGACAATGCAACTCCAGAAGTAACCTCAAAAAATGATGATTTTTTTTCTTTTTCCTCTTAGATGGACAAAACCAATTTTGAAAAAGGGTTACAGACGACGGTTGGAGCTGTCGGATATTTACCAGATCCCTTCTGCAGACTCTGCTGATAATCTTTCTGAAAAACTAGAAAGGTAGGACAGCTTTAATGAAGTAACTTTGTTTCAGGAATCATGCTGCAATTTTCACTAAAAAGATGTTGGATAAAAGGTTTAAATGGCATTGGGTGCATGCACTGACCAGCTTAAATATGTTCTCATTCAGCACACAGTTGTCATTTGGAGCTGACTGGGATCACCGGTGTAGATGTAACACCTAGATTCTCTAAATTGCTATATACTGGTACCTGTCTCTTCCAGGCACAGGTGACTAAATCCAGTCACTCTCCCTTGCCACTGATGTAGCTTTCCCTGGTGTGGTGGGGCAGCTCACATCTGCGCTGCTGTGCCAGTCCAGTTAAATTTAATTATGGTGTGACATATGTATTCAAAACTGTTCAAAAGCATTGAGAACATTGGTATGCTTAATGTATTTTGATAGCTTATGAATTGAATATTCTGATTATTTAATATTCTGTTGAAAAATGGAGAAGAGAGCTGTCTGAAACACTGCTTCTGATCAGAAATTTATTATTGAATCGAAAATTATTGTCGCAGCAACACAGGTTAAAAATAATGCTGCGTAGTAGAAAAGTCACATATTTGATGCATTGTTGGTGTTTTCCTTTTTACAGACTGAAAGAGCTCCAAAATGTTTATTTGCCTATTATTTGTGCTTTGGTCTTAAGTACAGCAGGTTTCTTTAAAACACACAATGTGACCTTTTCATGAATTAATTCCCTGCAGGGTGATGTATGGCTGAGTATTTAAAACTGCCAAATATGTGGCTGAACTAGGTCTGAACTTCTATTGATCTATCAAGTCAATGAAGGCCAGGTCTTTGGGGTCTCTGCAAAGTTTTCTTTCATTAGTCACCTTAGCTAAATCTCCTTGGATATACTTGAGTGAATTGAAGTATGTCAGAGCCATAGACCCATGTATTTGCTCATGAAACTTAATGGTCTTGTTTTCTGGTTCCTTTTCAGAGAGTGGGACAGAGAACTGGCAACTTCAAAGAAAAAACCCAAACTTATTAATGCTCTTCGACGATGCTTTTTCTGGAAATTTATGTTCTATGGAATTATGTTATATTTAGGGGTAAGATTTGATCTTCTTTTCAGTAAACTTTTAGTGTTCCATAAATAGATCCAAGTCTCAGGGACTGCTGAATTAATTACAGAATCCTGTGAATAGCTACAAGTTTTGCTCTAGGTATTGGTTATAAAGATAATAAATACAGAGATATTAGGGACCTTCATTAAAAAACAAGAAGCATGTTCTGATAATGTCTTAGCATCTTTAAAACCTGCATATTAATGATTCTCAAATGTATGTAGTGCCAGGTGCTGGCATATACCTATCCAAGTACAGGTAAGAGCACTTGAAGTTTTGTATCACTGCTGAACTAAAGTAACTATTTTCTTATGTTATGGGTTAAGAAGTTTCTAAATCTTTTCCTACACTTACATTAAAAAAATTACAGTGCAGTTTCACACTATTAGGTCAATTTTGTCAAAGTGAGTATCAGCAACTTCATAGCTAAATGATTTATTCAGACGTATTGTATGAAATAACCAAGTTGTCTTCATCAGTGGTAACAATTCTGCATAAATAACCATGTGAAATATGTGATCCTGGGGCTGTTAGTGCTGCAAAGTTTATGATCGGGAACTTGATGTGAAAGTCTGAACTGATTGTCTAATCACCTTTCCAACATATTAGTTAGTATTACCCTGACTTAAAAATGCCACCAATTTGACAATCCTATCACTAGGGTTAGGAGCTGTGAAAATAGTTTATTATTAATGGTGTCTCACTAGGTGTGTTGGATAGCCAGCCTGTAAATCTGAAAATTACTGTCTGATAATATGCACACTAAGTGTCGGTGTTATTTTCAAGTTTCTGCAATTTAGTATTAAAAGTGAAAAATTACACTCCATGCTCCTTTGTTCAAAATGCTGCAGTCTTTTTATTTTGAATCCATGAAGCAACATGACATACTGAGAGGTATCCTGACTTTTTTATAGGTTAAAAATAATGTGAGTGCTGCATTTTAAGGGAAGCAATTTCCTTAAAATGGCCTGAAGTGGTCCGACGCGCTCAGATAGTGTTTTCAGATGTGAGACAGAGCTCTAGGACAGATTTTTATTTTCAGAAGATTGTTACAGAAAGGAGCTAATTCTACTGGCATTAGTGTTAAATGTGAGTGTAGCCGTATTTTCAAGACCACGGATTGGTCAGTGGAAGAGCATAAGGGGAATTTATGGCAAATAGCTTACAGATGTCTATGAAGTTCATATTGCTTGCTATAAAACCAGACTTCTCTTTTCTGCTGGCTTTTAATTGAGTATCCCAAGGAGCTAGTCTAAGAGAATAGGAGCATTATAACAAGGCAAACCTTCATGCGCATTAGAATGGCTGCCCCCTCCCAGGTAGGAAGGGGAGAATAGTGTTGAGAGTTCTCATCACGCCCGTGAACTTGTTACTGACTCCTCTGTAGAAGGGGAATGTCGAGCAGAATAGATCTAGTAGGTAGATGAAGAAAGATCGTAATCTGCTCTATGGCAGCCATGAAAGATATATGCTAAGTGAAAGCACATCAGCACCTGTATCCTCAAGTTTTAATAACTTTGTATACAACACTTCAAATATAAATAAGAATAACCTGAAAACTAAAATGCAAGTCCTTAACTAGATGCAGACTTTTCAGCGTTCAAAGGGAACTTTTTAAGGGTGAAGAGTTTTAGTGCATCAAGCAGTGTTTCAGGTGAAAGAGCATTTTTTGGGTTAAGCATCGAATTTGGAGACTGACTTCAGTTTTGTGCTGGAATGGTTCCACCTTCATAAACTTCCATGGAGTTCCTCCTGTTTACATGGCTGTGTGAAAGACAGGCTGATCTTGCGCATTACAAAATAGATAAATTTATTTAGGATCCTGGGATGAAAGTCCTGTAAAATATTCATAAATGTATTAATTAGGACTGCTAATGATGCAAATCTTCTGGTTTGGATCACTGTTGATTTGATTTGCTTAGTTAATAATGGAATACCATTTCACTTCAGATTGGATTTCCTCTAAGTATTATGAAAAAACTGACTGCTGCTTTCTCTTCTATCACCATGTCCAGGGAAAATGAGTGTCAGTAATAAAATCAGAAAGTCACAAAGTAAAATGGTCTAAAGAAAAAGGAAGAAATTATCTTAAAAAAATGGAAATTGCTTCCCTTTAAAGTGCAGCATTCACATTCTTTTTAGTCTTTAAAAATATTAGGATGTACCTCACCATGTTATGCTGCTTTATGGATTTAGAATAAAAAGATCCTTGTAGGCCTTAATCTTTCGCAATCACGTTTAGACTGTCCCCCAGGTGTGGCTCATAAAGAGCAATTCTGCAATTTCTCAGCAGCAAGGCTTGATTTTGGAAATAAAACTTAAGAGTGAAAAAGTTCTTTATGTTTTATCTTTTTGCTTCATTCTCATGGATAGATACAGTTATGTGCGTGTACACAAATTCTGATTAAAAATAGAGGAATTAAGAAATAGCTCCAAAACCACGTTTATTCTCTCCCAGTGTTTATCTGTCCAACTTGCTGGACTTTTGTTACTAGTGAAGAGCCTCACATCTCCTCTCAAACCATTCACCACTGAAGTCACCACTGTTACAGATCTGTTTTGAAGAGACATGCCATGATTGCCTTCTCCACACACAAGGGCTGTGAATGGAAAAAGGGGAGGAGATGATGGTTACAGTCATGTCTGTGCTCATTTGGAGGGCTTTTCTGAGTCAAACCCTGGATTGCCTTCTAGCTGTTGTGCAGGGCTGGCAGGAGGCAAAGTGGCTGGAATGGAAGTTGATGAGTCAATTTTTTGTCTTTGTGCAGGAAGGGCAGTTAACCATACAGAACAGGGCCTCTTACTATCTAAGGGGCTGTAATAATCCTCCTTCTCTTTATACTCTTTCACCTTGTTTTGTGACTCATCTAGGATGAGACCCTTTGTGAACTCCTACCCAATTCTGTCTCTTATGTGCTCCTGCCATCTTATTGTTGCCTTTATTTTTTTAGCCTTCTTCCTCACCAAGCCAGCAACTCCATATTCATGTCAGGATTGTATTTAACAACACCCCCCCCCCGCCAAAAAAAAAAAGCAGTTATATAAATTTAGCCTACTATGCACTATAACAGGTGTTCCTGCAGAGTCTGCCAGCCAAAACTTTCTCAGTAATTCATTCCTGTTAAAAGTTAGGCAGTATCTGAGGGCTCTTGCAAGCAGTTTTGAAGATAACTTCATTTCCAAGACTACAAGCAAGTGAAGTCTGTGTGGGCATGCACATGTGGAACTGTGCTGGGTTGATTTCTCTGTGAGGACTTTTTAAATGGAGCACAATTTTAGACCAGATGAGGACAGAAAGGGACTGCAGGATTTTTGAGTCATATTCTTTGTTTGTGGTTTTTTCCCATTTCTTTAAGAAATCTCAGACATGTGCAATTCAGCACATAGGAAACAAAACCTGAACCTTTCACAATGAGTATGGAAAGAGTAAATCTCAGTTTAAATTTGTTTAATGATTCAATTATTATTCATCTTCATTTTATTGAAAGCTGTAAGAGGGAGAAATCACTGCCTAAGCTGCTGGTATTCTTTTCAGGCCCTGCTCACGGAAATTAATGGGAGCTTTGCCATTAATTTGAATGGGGACAGGATGTTGTGCGTATTGGCATAGGTGCAACCATGTTGCGTGTGCTTTTGAACTTCGCTTTCCTTTCAGCTCTTCTCTTGTCTGATCCCTGAGCTGTTTTCACAGAACCTTTCTTGAAGTGTCGTTTAAACTCTGCTGACATTCCTGCTGCCTGTGTAGTTGCCATTGCAAGTGGCATCACAGCTTTGCTCTCATTAGGTCTAGTAGTTTTTCCATCTCTCCCTTTCCCCTCATGCTCCATAGGTAATGATGTTATTGCAGGGTGGACACTTGCGCTCTGGCCCCCTAGAGTACTACAACTCCCCCTCATAAACAGTGTTCTGTTAAGCACATTGAGTTACTGCATTTAATGTATCTGCTTCCCTGCTGTTTGAAACAGCTTCCACGCTTCACCTCATCAGCAGACATGTCTTGCAATTTAAAGCAAAGGTGGTATGGTGGTGAAACAAAAATCTTGCTTCTTAGCATGATACTGGCTACCAAACTGGATGCTTTTCTGTGAGGATCAGTTTGATTCTACTTATATTTTTCTCCTATATTCATCTCTTTGAAATGTATATTTCCACTCAGGCACAGCTGCTGCTAACATTAGCTTAGAAATAGTTTTAGTGTCATATCCCTAATGAGGATTTCCTGAAGTTCTTGCATATAGGTCACGGGTGTAAGTGAGGAGGCAGGGAGGGATACAAAAGTCCCGAAGCACTTCTTGGACACATGCCAAACCAGAGATGTGCATTATTGTCTTCAAATGCAGAGTGTTAGAGCATATGGGGAATACACGTAATGTGAAAGTTCTCGTTGCGTAAGAGTAGCCGTACCAGGTCAGATTAGCGCCATATCCTGTGCCAAACTCTCATTTCACTTCAGATTTTTGCTCTTTTAGTTGAGATTTCTGTGAGAGGGATGTTTCTGAGTTTCTTAATGGCCTGTGGCTGAGGGAAAAGCAAGAACAGAAGAAGGAAAAACATGACTCTGGAAAACTGGATTTTATGCTAGGTACCCAGATCTCACTGCTTTTTTTAGGCAGGTTGTTCTAATCAGTTTATTTATCCATATTTATGTCAGTGCTTAATTTTGAGGTTACAGAAGGAAAAATAAAAACCAGGTAGATCTGCTTTCATTTGTATATAGACAAAATAATAATATCTTTGGTAAGTAAGATGATAAATCTCTACTGTAAACCTGTGGATTTTTATGCCCCATGAGATAGCAAATGATTTGGCTTATTGCCAGCCATTATTCTACCCTGAGTCTGTAAATCACTTTTTTTTCCAGTGAGCTAGGCATGTATGCAATACCTTTATAGTCACAACAAACACAGCAGCAGAGCGTGGCATTTTCACTAGAATAAGAGTAAATACAGAAAAAAGAAATCTTGCTATTTTAAGCCTATATATAAAAGCTTATCTTGGAATCTGTTAGAGTATGAAAGCACCTCACTGTCCTTGAGAGGTGACTGCTTGTATTTTGTGAGTTTTGGGGAGTTTTGGTTTGCCTCTTTGGGATGCATATGGTCTAAGCACAGCTGCCTTGGGTCATGTGTGTTTTAATAAACACTCCTCCCTTTGCCTGCTAATAACACTGAGTCTTTGACAAAGCTGGCTCCAGATTTACAGCATTTGTGTTGGGGCACAGTGGTTGTTAATTTGGAAAATGTAGTGAGTAGAACAGGTATGCTATTTGAGATGTAAAATTTCATCTCTTCTGTGGAAGAAGTGAACGGTGAATATCAGTTCCACTAACAGTGACATTCAAAAGGGGTTACAGTAAAGACTGTTCTCTTGTATAAGAGACTAAAAGGAACCAAAAGAAGAAGGAAAAAAATTAAAGGAGATTTTCCCATCTATTTATCACTGTAAAGCATTAATTACAGCCGAACTTCACTAGTTCTCTCTGAGTCTCTGTATGGGGTTTAATTACAACAGCACAGGAGGCTGAGGACAAATGTAATATTGGGCTAAGGTAAAGTCAGGGCTATAGCAGATAATTTTGATGCCTTGCAATTTAGCAGTTTGATGCTGCCTCTTTTTCCTTTCCTGCTCTGTTTCTCATAGGTTGCTCATCCCAGGATGGGAAGTGCTGGGGCTTAACAATGCAGAAAGGATGGTTTCTCTCTGTGACTTCTATTGAACTTGCCTCCCTACCATTTAGGCTTTCTGGTTTAGCTACATCCTCATTGTGTTCTGCTAGTGTTCGTTTCAGGAGTTCTGTGTCTTCTTGTGTCCTGTAAGTCTGGTAAAGTGCAGTGAGAACTGTTCCCTAGGGGCCAAAACAGAGATCCAGTCTGCTAAACTGGATTCAGTTGTGTGTCTAATCCATCAGAACTCTGGAAAGTAAATGTGGAAGCTGATCTCAGTTGTCACTTTTATAGGAAATGTTCAAACAAAATTTACAAACTAGATTTTCTCTGAAGGAGTTGCAGGAGCATCCCAGATAAGAGCAGTGAGTTGTCTGTTCTGTGCAGTTACTGCAGCTTTTCATGGTTTGCACAGCAAACAGACTTGGCTTCCACATTTAAGCTGTAAATCTCAGTTGGTTGAAATAAAAATGTTAGCCATTTTGAAAAAGTGACCAAACTACTGACCAAAATTATCTTTCTCATTTCCATCTGCAGGAAGTCACCAAATCTGTGCAACCCCTTTTGCTGGGACGAATAATAGCTTCCTATGATCCAGATAACTCCAGTGAAAGATCCATAGCATACTACCTGGGCATTGGCTTGTGCCTTCTCTTCCTTGTGAGAACACTACTCATGCACCCTGCTATATTTGGTCTTCATCATATAGGAATGCAAATGAGGATAGCTATGTTTAGCTTGATTTATAAGAAGGTAATTGTTTCATTTGCACTCAAAGCCAAACCTCTGACTGTAGCCTACGTAACTTTTAGGCCAGTTTGTTGAAAGATTGATGAGTTTGTTAGTCAAGGTACACAGAGTACACAAAAGAATAATGTGGCTAACAGCAGTTTCTGACAGCTCTCCATTTCCTAAGTCCAAAGAATTAAATACTTGTCTACAGCTGGTTTGGCTGAAGTCAGCCTCTGTGTGAGTTCAGACTTGCTGGATATGTGGTAAGATGCCTTAATTGTTATACCACTGTGCTCCTGTTATGCACATGTATTGCAAAGGAAGAATAGCATACGTTGTGGTGGCCAAAGAATATTTTCAAAAGGGGATTAGAGGTGAAGATTTAAACAGTAAATATAACATAGAAGGAATTGAGTTTGAATGATACTGTGTGAGATCTCTGTAGCGTGAAGAATCAACAGATATTGATGGATTGCATGCCACAAATCCAAATATTTAAAAAGGTATTTGGTTTTATCAATACCAAAAGCAGGTAGTTTAGACAAACATGTTAGTTACTCCAGTATAAAGCTCACTGTGAAAGCATCTTTCAAAAGTTATTGTCAAGATAGGCACAGTAGGAGATTTTTGAGGATGCACAGCAGCACACAGCATGCATGCTTAATTGAAACTTGCATTTGCATATATATCTGTATACATAAAATATTCAACAGAAAGCAAGAACTAAGTCGATAGATCAATATTTGTAAAAGAATTTAATGGCTATATTAAATCCAAGTGACATAAATAACAAGTTTAATGAGACTTTCTTTATAGCATAAGTAGATAAGTGAATTGTTATTTATACTGCTGTACCACTGCTTATCATTTTTATCTGTATTCTGTTTTATGGGGACAAGTTACATGACCATTTTTGTATGGTTTTGTTTTCTTTTACAGATCTTAAAACTGTCAAGCAGAGTTCTAGATAAAATAAGTACTGGACAATTGGTCAGTCTTCTTTCCAACAATCTGAACAAATTTGATGAGGTACGTCACTGGTTGTTTAATCCATTTGGTGAGCCATCAAATAAATACAAATTCAATACTTCAAGTTGTTCATGGCAAATATTAAGGAAGGAAGGAGCATAAATAATGAACTGCACTGAGTTCTTATTGTAGATATGAAATGAATCACTACCTTAAAAAAATGTGTTGGCACATGGTCCTGGAAATGCTCCTTCTCATACTTAGAATGTCCTTTACCTCCTATGCTGATTAGTAGAGGAAACCTAAAAATCAGATATACCATAAAAAAATGCTTGTTCTACAGTCCAGTGGGAACCTCACAGGAAAACTCTTGGTTATGCTGTTGATTTCATAGAGGTCATAACTTGCTGGTTCAATTCTTCCATCCTCTTTTCTTGATGTCCGTACCTTTTTGCTAAGGTGATCCAGTCCATTCTTGCTGTTGAACAATTGATGATGCTCAGCATCCTGTTGCTACTATTGCTCAGTCTTCTAAAAGTGATTAACTGTTTACGTAAGACCTTATTAGGAATCATTCCCAACACATCCATGTTAGACAATACTCCAAGAGTTTCCTGTAGAAGCAATCTTTTGTTAAAAGACAGAGAGGTAAATCCTGGCTAATGGCTTTGTGAACTGGAAACTCTATTAACTCCCATTCGGCACGTGTGTTTGATTGACCCATTGGTAGTACAAGGTTTGCTTCCTACAAAAGAAGGAAGATCAGGGAGACTGTAGACTCATGGCTGGAAATGCAGGGTGCATTTACTTTAAGCACCGTATTCCTATACAGCGCAATGTCAGTTAGCACTGAACAAGCTAGGACAGCAGTGTAGCTGCAGTAACACAGACCCCTGTGCAGTGTGATCACAGGATTCAGTCCAAAATCTCCTCAGTGTGAAGGAATATATCTGAAGTGGGCATCAATCTATTTTGGATTAGTTGTGTTCACACAACAGTCATCTCTTCACCAAAGTAATATTTGCCTCCTATATCAGATGAAATAACTCTCAGAAGATTCTTCTGTGTATTTTTCTCATCGTTCAGTTGTTGAAAAAGGCAGCATCGATGGCAAATTCTGTTTACTTTTACAAAGCTGGGATTTTTCCTTGTGCATATGCATAGCTCAGAGACAATTGCAGACTGAACTTTGCCTTACAAAAATCAAAGTTTAGGTGTGGCATGTGTATGTATTGCTGCACTGTCATCGTAATTAACACCCAGAATGCTATGTGCTCAGGATCACAAATCTTCCTTTATAAACTTGTTTTACTACTGGAAATATTTGTACCATTCTTTGTTACATTTTTCAAAGTGTCACTTTAATGACTTCTTCCTTTTCATTTAGTTTTTAGGGCACATCTGTAACTTGTATTGTTATTATTTTCTGCTGTGGGCTTCCACAGGGTCTTGCTCTAGCGCATTTTGTATGGATTGCGCCTTTACAAGTGGCACTGCTGATGGGACTGCTCTGGGATATGTTAGAAGCTTCTGCATTTTCTGGACTTGCTTTTCTAATAGTCGTGGCCTTTTTCCAAGCCTGGCTGGGACAAATGATGATGAAATACAGGTGACGAGACTGTTTTAAAATATTTCAGTTTATTTTTCTGAACCACATTGGTTTAAGAAGTTTATACCACTTGATTAAGTCTCTAAGTATGCCATTGTTACAAAAGAGGAGTCCAAAGAATGGTTGCTGTGTCAGGAAAGTCATGGACAAGCCTTTACTTATTTAGTGTAGTTGTCTAAACTTAGCAAAATGAAAGGTCTAACATGCAATAAATAGTGATAATGCTTTGTAGAATTAAAACTCCTTGTGACTTGATTTATTCTTTTTAGAGCTTTTGTTTTCTCCTTAGTAAAACAATTACTAGATTTCTGATAATTCCTTTCACATTCTTCATAATAATTCTGTTAAAATGAACATTTTAAGCATAGGCATATAGGGAAAGTGTTTCTGTAAGATATAATGGGATATGAACTAAGTATACAGCATGAAAAAGATGAAGATTAACTTACTGCCTTTTTACGTTGTAGGAATAAGAGAGCAGGAAAGATCAATGAGAGGCTTGTCATCACCTCAGAAATAATTGAAAACATACAATCAGTTAAAGCCTATTGTTGGGAAGATGCAATGGAAAAAATGATTGAAAGTATCCGTGAGTAAGTGTTCTCATTTGTTAGTCAAATTTTTTACGTGCTTGGAAAAAAATAATAGATGGCTATGAGCATCATCTGTGGTCTTGTTAGTTAAGAAGGAAAGCACACAAACATTAATCCTTCATGAACTAACTGTGAATTCCCACACTGCAGCCTGGGTTTTTTCACAATTCGTCAAGCTCACTAGGGAGGTGAGATTTTTGTTATTTTTTTTTGTTTTGTTTGCTTCCTCGTTTGTTATAATGATATTTCAGTGATTAGTTTGCGGACGTAAAACAATTGTGGCATCTGTGTTTGTTTCTGGCCAACCCTAGCTTCATCTTATAATAAAAAGCCCTTTTGTGGTGGTTACTTAAGGCTTTACAGACCTTCCTATTCTGCGGTGAAGGAAACAGTATGAGACCTCTGCAGCCAGTTTTCTGAGAGATGCAATGAAGCTGGTTTTAAATGGTGCATGCAGTCTGTGAGAGGATTAAAGCAGTGCAGATTCATCTATTGATCCTGCACATTTGCATTAGCTGTTATTGTCAGTAGATAGCCTTGTATAATGCTTATCTCTTCAATTAATACCAAGGTTGAACTGTAACTACCAGACCTGAAACAGAAAGGAAGTAAAGGAGCTAACCTAGTTAGCTGAGAGCTATGAGGAGGTCTTTGTTACTGCCAGGGAGTCCTGGGGCAAGGAAGGAGAGGTGACACATTGACTGATGTGTGATGCTTCACTAAAGCTGTCCTATGTGTTTATTTAGTCCTTTACAGAGAATTAAAATTCTGTGCCAGGTGTGTGATTGGGGAAATAAAAGAAATATAAGTCTCATATTATCGTGTAAATAAAAGAGATGAAATTATATTTTTACATAAACACCTTCTTGTTCAGCTGCTTTCTGAAAGACAGTCCAGAAAAAGTGAAGTGTTCTTTACCTTTAGAATAAGGAAGATCTTTAAATTTGTAATGATTTAATGATCGGAGGAAACTCAGTCTGAATCCATACTGGGAATTCTAGTTCAAAGATGGGACTGGGTTAGGGTTTGCCTGGTGTCACCTAGTCACGTGCATTGCTTTTAGGAAATTTGGGACCACATCTTGTGAACAAATCCTGTGAAAATGAATATAAGAATTTTGGTTCACAAAGTGGTTAAGGGAACCTACAAAAAAGACTTGTCATTTTATGATCTGTATATCCTGCAGTCATCTGTAGCACATTTTGTAATGCTGGAATTCAGTTTTTATTATCTTATACATGGATTTTTAAAAGATAAGGATGCTAGCAATATTACAAGATCAAAGTATCTCTCTTCTAGTTCTCTGCACCAAAATAACATAGTTTTTTGAGTGATCCAAAAGGTCACTTGGTGAAGACATCACCAGAGCAGATCAACCCAGGAATGTCAGAGTTTCAGTTGAATTTTGCTTTCTGAGACAACTTCGCAGGGTCTCCCAGTCAGCTGCCTTGTCAAGCTGGTAGGAAATGAGGCCTTGTGCTTGAAGCCATGATTGCATTTTAGGAGCAATGCATTATAACTCAAACCGTTTCTGCATTATGCCATTTTCTGATGCAGCCTGGTTTAATCAGCTCTAATGAACTAGATGGACCTGTGCCCTTACTCTGGTAGACCTGAGCTACCAAATGGAGCTGGCCACCCTGCAAGTGTAACACTGCTGCAGGTTAACTCCCCCAGGCAGCTGTGACACTTCAGAAGCATCAATATAGGCTGTTTCCTGTGTGTCCTCTTAAGTCTATACTGATAGTAATTGTTTGTAACCCGTGTTTCAATATGCATACGTGCACTTTTATGGGCTATATAATGTATTCAGAGAAGTAAAAAATCACACCTGACTGTTCCCCTGAACCATAAGCATTGCACTGGAGAAGGTGAAGTCCAAGGTTGGAAGTGTCATACTTTGTCAGCAGAAGATACAGCTTTATATAAAGCAAAGAATCTCAAACTCATGTATTTGAAGTGATTTCTGTAGCACCACTTAAAAAACAGGCATACACTGGACTGTGCTCTGTACATGCACAAGGCTCATAGTGTCCCTTCCATTTTAATCCAGATGCCTGTGTTGCATTCAAGACCTGTCCCAAATGCATGCCTAATTTACAGAGCTCTCAAGCCTGTATCACAGACAGATACCTGTGGAAAACTTTTGTGGGTCAGCCAGCTTGTGGCTGGTACTTGAGAGCATGCTGAAAAGGGTTAGTGCTTTGATTCTCTCTCTTCAGAGTGCCAGCTGTGTGTTTCAGCACTGAGGGGCTTTTTGATAGCTTCTACCCAGGCATTTGTGTGGGACTGGACAAGAACCAAGTGCAAAAATATCTGTTATCCTTGTTCAGCGCTGCCACGCACAGTCTCATACAAGCTCTGGAAGGGCTTACAAGGCCCTTTCTCCAGTGCAGTGGCTACTGCTGTGGTGGTGACCTGCATGCCTGTCTACTTTCTTCAGGCCTCTCTTGTGAAATAAAGACTTAACAAGTAGTGCTAGGCGTTCTGCTCCAAAACTGGATGAGCTCAGATTTTCTGTCAGCGAGTTTTAAGAACACTTTGGCTGACAAAAGTTTGGAATGTGCTGGATGCACATGGAAGTCTCATGCATGCATAGTGTGGGGCTGAAAGGGGGTTCCTCAGAGCTCCAAAATCCTGGATGGACTTTGCATGCAGAAACTGGTTCGACACCAGAAGGCACATAGATGTTATGGTGCTCAACTTTGCATCAGCAGTTATTACCAGAACCAGTGTGACTGTGAACCCAGTGGCTAGAGCACTCACTCAGTGAATGGGCACCTTGGGGTCTAGCTCCCTCTATAGCCCCAGTTAATTGCTCTTTGCAGCAGAGCAATTGCTCTTTCACTGCAGCAGAGATGCCTTTGTTCAGGCAAAGCTGTGCTGTGGGGCACCTGGGGAATGTGAACAGGGTCAAAATGAAAGCAGTCAATAGAAAGCTTCAGCACTGTGAGTTAGGGCTATCAGCTCAGAAAATGAATTACTCTCCTGGATTAGTTCTCATTTTATTTAATAGCTTGTTGTAAGATGCATAGTCATTTTGGAAGCAGCTAAGATAATCACCACTTGCATTCCTGTCTCTACAACAGTCAGTAAGCTACTCTGAAGACAGCTTCAACAGAAAAATGAAGGTGGAGAGCAGACTCACTGCCTTCCACTTCTTCAAGCTGAGGTTAACTGATACCTTACTTCATAGGTGAAGCTGTTAGTAGAGTGGTCTGCAAAAAGCCATTATAATAAGACCGTGGATTGTTCTTAGTTTTTTTTTATGGTCATGCATAGGAAATCTGGCATCTCAAAGTATGTTACTTCCAGGGTAATTGCGTTGCTACATGACCAGATGAATATGGGATGATGTTTCTGGGAGTGTATCATATACCACAGCATTAGATGCTTAAGGATGGTTGTGCTAGAAATTGTAGAGGCTTGTGGTTTATGAGGTATCTGAATTATGGCATAAATTACTGTTATTTTGTTTGACACCTCTGAAGCCGCACACAAAGAGTTGCGGTCAATGGCTCAATGTCCAGCTGGAGACCAGTAACGAGTGGTGTCCCTCAGGGATCGGTGTTGGGACCAGTCTTGTTCAACATCTTTGTTGTAGACATGGACAGTGGGATTGAGTGTGCCTCAAGTTCTTTACCGTGAGAGTGGTGAGGCACTGGAATGGGTTGCCCAAGGAACCTGTGAATGCTCCATCCCTGGCGGTGTTCAAGTCCAGGTTGGACAGAGCCTTGAATGGCATGGTTTAGTGTGAGGTGTCCCTGCCCATGGCAGGGGGGATGGAACTTGATCTTAAGGTCCTTTCCAACCCTGACTATTCTATGATTCTATGTAACATTGGTGCCTAATCATAGTTTAGGTCCAAAAATTGTTTGGAATCTTGCTTTTTAACTGCAATGCTAGAAAATACGAAGAATGAATGAGCTTTTGAGTTAATTGTTCACCAACAGGTCTATCAAAAATATTTGAGATGTTAACTGTGGAATCCTATACTAATTGTTTGTGTTTGGTTTTTTTAACAGAACTGAGCTGAAGCTTACCCGAAAAGCTGCTTATGTGAGATATTTGAGCAGCTCAGCCTTCTTCTTTTCAAGCTTTTTTGTGGTGTTTTTAGCAGTGCTTCCATATGCTGTGATTAAAGGAATTATTCTCCGAAAAATATTTACCACCATTTCCTTCTGCATTGTTCTGCGAATGACAGTGACCAGGCAGTTTCCTGGGTCTGTACAGACCTGGTATGATTCTATTGGAGCAATAAACAAAATACAGGTAGGTTATATACACTAAAATCTTCCCAAGTACGTAAGCTAATTCTTCATAGCACATTATCTTGTCAGTTGATCAACAAAAGCGCACAGCATTTATGCAGACTTTCCAAATATACTATGTGTTGCTTTGACTACACACCATGAAATGTCATTATAAATCTTGATATTGTTATATGGTTCCCCAGGCAGCATAACCACAGGACTCTCATGCTACCTGCATGCTGCCTTGTTTGAAACAGTGGCATTTACTTATTTCTTCTCATTGCAGAATAAGGAACTTCATAAAAAATATTTAATGAGTTGTAGCTCTTAAGAGGTGTTTTTCCTTCAGAAAAGGAAGTACAAAATTAGGAAATGTTTTATATAGCACAGCTTCCAGTAGCTGCAGTCACAGATCTGCTGTTTTCCTAGCTATTAGTGGCAAGAACAGCAGGAAATTGTGCATCTTATGCAAATATGCATCTCATTCATTATGAGTAGTAAACATAATTAAGGTCCCAGTCAAATAATTATTACCTACCTTACCTACTGAGATGAACTGCTCATATACCAGGATGAGAGGCTTATTTGCAGAGTCAAATCAGGGTGAATTCTCATTAACACTATTTCATCTGCTGTTTTGAAATCATACCTCAGGAAAATAATTTTTATTCTATTTTGGGGTGAAATTTGGGCTTTTTTTTTTTTTTTTGTTAAACATACAATTTTATTATTTTTAGCTTAATAAAAATATGGAACTTAAAGATCCTAATCTGAAATATTAGTATAGAATAAGAAGCAGGTATTGGATATTTATGATTTTCAGCCTAAGGCAGAAAATTTGAGAAGTCAAATCATAAACTTTTCTGCTCAACATTAGAAGGCCTTATTGGGTACCAATTTAGGCAGTCCTTTTGCTGTCAGATTTCCTAGGCATTAATGAAGGTCTTCTGTCATTTCAGAAGGTAACACAAGTGTCAAGTTGCTGACTTGTGCTATTTGAAATTACACTACTTCAGTGCTGTACTGGCCGGGATCATTATCTGCCCTTTTTTTTGTTTTGTTGGTAGAGACGTCATTGTAATGCTTTTAAAGTCTTGCAGTTTTGGAATAGGAAGATACCAGTGTGCCACCTTCCACATCCTAATCCAAAACAAAAGCTTTATTTGAAAAGGATTAAGGTCAGAGGGGGCGATGCTGCCTGATACAAGTCCTGAAAGCAAAGGAAATACCAAGTTTTGAGATTCTTTCTAAATCAGAACTAAATATCTTTATGGTTATGTTTTCACTAGCAGTGAAAGAACTGGTAGCTTCAAAAGCATTTCCTTCTGCATCCAAAGGATGTTGATAAACTGTATTTATGCCTCTCTCTAAGACACTACAATGCAATAGCACTGTAAAAAGTCTTTGTGCTCAGTGTTGGCAAGTATGTACTCCTTTGTGTTATACAGCCGTCCTCTCTTACTGTTTTCTCTCATCTTCTTTCATGGTGTTTCTAGGATTTTTTGCTGAAAAAGGAATATAAAGCCCTAGAGTATAATCTAACAACCACTGGGGTTGAGCTGGACAAAGTAACTGCTTTTTGGGATGAGGTTAGTACTTTTACCCAAACTAAATAAAAACACAGAATGTATTTTTTTTTCACTGATATTTGCCATGGTATTCTCCAAAACGGGCAGCCTATGCTCCTCCATTTTAACTTCACCTTAGGTTCAGCTATCAGCAGGCAAGGAATATATGGCAAGTAATTAATGCGTAATATCAAATTATCTATGATTGAGAAACTTTAGAAGAGATCTTTTAGTTAGTGTTAAGGCCTGTAATAAGTAGTTATTTCTGATTTAAACCAGCCTGAAAACAGAATCATGTGGCATGTATAAACATCGAAAATAGTTCTATAAAAGGCAAATTCTGTTTGTGTCCACAAATTTAGGAGCAAGTCCATGAAAATATATATATATAAAAGAATATAATAAATATGGTATAGATTGACAAAGTAACATCAGAAAAGTAAGTTCATGTATTTTCCTGAGTATGTAGTACGATATACATGTCTGCATATGTTTTATTTATTTTTTGTGTAAATACAATACACATCTGTGTATGTTGCAGGGAATTGGAGAGCTGTTTGTAAAAGCAAGCCAGGAAAACAACAACAGCAAAGCTCCTAGCACTGACAACAATCTCTTCTTCAGCAATTTTCCACTTCATGCATCTCCTGTTCTTCAGGATATAAATTTCAAGATTGAGAAGGGGCAGTTACTAGCTGTTTCTGGATCTACTGGAGCAGGCAAGGTATTTCTATTTCTGTTTTTTTTTTCAGCAAAAGTCCTAATAATTTTAAGAAATAATACTGTGTTGTTAGCTGTAATGATACCTGTACTGTTACTGTATTCTTGCTGTCCTCTGCTCACTGTAAACATGATGGCTGTAGGAAAAAGTATGGAAAGTATATTCCCATAGTGTTTCACTCAGACAGGCTCCTTGCGTCCCATGTGAAGCCTGGGGGAGGTGCTGTGGAAACTGGTGGTTTTCAAAGAAGAGTTGTGGTTTAGATTAGTCATCATTTTAGAATCCTAAAATGTTAGCAATATGTTTAGTTTGTAGATAACATATCTGATTAACATCATTAATATAAAGTGAGTTGAACTGTGCTACTCTTATTAACTTCAAAAAGCAAGTAACTAGATGAATCTGTCATCTTCACTGCATTTTCTGAGGAGATGTGAAAGTCAAAACAAATATTCATTCATTATGTGTTTGGCAACTTTTCGGGTTGAACAAATTATTGGTGAACATATTCTGATTTCCTTGCATGGAGTGAAATCTTTCTTCTGTTGTAGTCAATGGTGAAGGCTGCTCAGACATTGGAACCGGCTGCCCAGGGCAGTGGTGGAGTCACCATCCCTGAAAGTGTTCACACACTGTGTAGATAAGGCCCTCAGTGCCATGGGTTAGTGGTGGCCTTGGCAGTGCTGGGGAATGGTTGGACTCGATGATCTTAAAGGTCTTTTCCAATCTCATTGATTCTGTGCACATAGAAGGCTCTGGGTGGCAAAGTGTGGCAAAGGTTCCGCCTCATTTACAAGTTAAGGACCTATCAATTTCAGTACAGTATGATCAAGGCTTCTATATTGTTTTTCAGTAATAATACCAGTAGGAAAAAGCAAGGCACTCAGGACATGAGGTTGCCCTCAAGCTGATATGTTGGGGTGCATTTTATTGTGATACTTCTGAATTTACAGACTAGTTTTGCTATGTTGCTGATATTTTGCTAATATGTCACCAAAAATCAGTTTTGTTATGTTGCTAAAGCTGCTACTTGTAATACAAAAATATCAACTAGAAAGTGCTGAAGGACATATATGTATGTTTCCTTTATTCAGCTACTTAGGAAATTGAGGAAAATTCAGGTTACAGTGAGCAGTTTGAGTATATACATACAACAAATTTGCACTTTTCAAGGCAATAAAGACAAAAGGCTTGTGATATTATCTGAAAGATTTTTAGAAACCCCAAACAGGATCCCCCCACCCCCAAAAAAAAAATAATTCTCCTTCCTTTGCATCCTCTTAGTTCATGGCTTCCTTCATGTTGCCTAAGGCTGTTACTTTATATTCCAGGAACTGTCAGGCCTGTGAACCAGACTGCACACTTACTTTATCTGTAATGGGTGTGAAGCCTGACATCAGCTCTTTAATACTGCTTCAATATCAGATAGGGCTGGGTTTGGTAGTTTTGTTTTGGGGGTTTTTTTCCATTTATGCTATATGGCATCAGATACAGTAGTTTAACATCCAGTGTTAAACACATACTAAGTGTCTGTCCTTCGCAAGATCAGAAACTTCTTACTCAGCATTTTGGAAAAGTTAGATTCTGGTATTAATGGAAAGAATCTTGTGAGACTCTCCCCGCATATTGTATAACTTGTCAAGGATTTTTGGGCTTGACAGCATTAAACTGTGACTTAGACAGATATTTAGATCTTTGGCTGTTACGTCCCAGCTTTGCTGACTGTTAATTAGTGATAAGAACACCACTGTAATGTCTCTGTAACATATTTTTCCTTGTATTTCTCAATTCTGTTCTTTGATCTAGTAGCCAGTTATGTGTGACAAGGTTACTACAAGCTACTGATTAACTTTGAAATTATAACATGTCAGTACTGAAATTGCAATCAATTCTTTTATGAAGGGAAATAGTAAATACACTTAGGTCATGCATTCACGTAAATGAGTTAAAAGATACAGAGGAAAATCCAGATCACACTGAGTAGTTTGTGAGTAATTGCACAGACATACACAAAGAAATTGCATTTTTCAAGGCAATACAATAAAAGGCTTATGAACACCAGCAAAATTGTAAATGTTAATTGTCTTGTACAAAGAACAAACAAAATAGCTACTGATAACATTAAAAATCAAATAATATTCTCCATAAATACTAATAACTTATGTCTATATATGTCTCATATTTTTACCTTGTAAAATTACTGGAAGGTTAATAAAAAATATATTGTTACATATAATAATACATACTTTTGCAGCAGCTTGCCTTTTTTTCAAGGTACTACACAATTGTTACTGTTCACTGAATGAAGTTTCTCTCACTTTAGAGGCCTTTCAGAACCCTATGTATCATGAAAT
The DNA here is from genome assembly GCA_009867235.2 of Psittacus erithacus. Taxonomy (NCBI): domain Eukaryota; kingdom Metazoa; phylum Chordata; class Aves; order Psittaciformes; family Psittacidae; genus Psittacus; species Psittacus erithacus. The sequence goes on from WYDI02030435.1 coordinate 58,385, forward strand.
TCTCCACTAATTGCAGCCTGCACTACATCAGTACCTATAGGAACACTGTTTACAAGACAGATGTACCATTTAAGTAGCTTAGCAGAGTGATTCTCACTTTGTTTAACATTTCTTGTGGTTGTACAGATCTATTAACCAAGTGTTAATGAATTTTCAGACTTCTCTTCTGATGCTGATAATGGGAGAATTGGAGCCTTCACAGGGTAAAATTAAACACAGTGGAAGGATATCCTTTTCACCTCAAGTCTCCTGGATCATGCCTGGAACAATAAAAGAAAACATAATTTTTGGTGTATCCTATGATGAATACCGATACAAGAGTGTCATCAAAGCTTGCCAACTGGAAGAGGTCAGTCATCTAGGGCTCTTAAGACCTGTGACTCAACCAGAGTGAAAAACCCCAAAGAAAAAGTCAGAGGGTGGAGCTTTAAGTAAGCGAGACATTTCTGAGATATAAGGAACTCAGCCTTGTATCCCAGATTTTTGGAATCGCAAGTGAGCCTGTTGCCAGCTCCTTGGAGATAGATTGACCATGCCAGTTCTGGTAGTTTATACAACAGGACCTAAATAAGCTGACTCAGATATTATACGGTGTCTGCCTTCTCAGGCTTCCTTGATAGTTAAAAACCTAGGCAAACATATTGACGTTGAAGAAATGATGTAAAAAGTATTCCTACAAAACTTTTTTCATGTTCTTCTCCATAATGAAACTTTTCCTTACAATCTTGGAAATTAACCTGTTTTCATCTTTTCTTTTGCTATTCGTAAATAGCCCAGGGGTAATTAGAACTCTGTGTCTTGACTAAAATTGGGGGTTTCTGTGTGCCCATTGAAAATTCTCACACTAGAAATTAGTGCAGGATTGATCTTTATGTGACATGTAGTTCACAATTAGTACAATGGCATGGAAATGTCCTTGTGTGTGTTTGATATTGCCAGGATAGGAAAAGATACCTTTTCACATTGTAAGATACAAAAGGAGCCAGCTTTTTAGACCTTTGCACCCTTATTGCTGTGCCTTCAGATCAGGCATTTTGTGTGTAACATGTAGATGAAAACAATAAATATTTAACTGTGCTGAGTAGGATCTGCCTTTAGGTCGCACAGTAAAACGTATTTTCTTTTAGTGCCAGTTAAGCAGAAAAACAATAGCAAGTCTGTTTAGAAATGAGATGAAGTTACTGTGCTTTATCTTAGAGCAGGCTATAGTTAAGCAATAAATTAATCTTTTCTTATATGTTTATAGCCATTTCAGCTTGTGTTTGGATTGCGGTTTGCTGGGAACCTTCTTTGAAAGCTTCTGCAGACAGGAGAATTAACAACTTCTGTGCCAGGCTTTCTGAAGAGAGTAGTGCTTAACCCCCATCATAAAAGTTGTAGTTACTGCCAAAGCTCTCAGAAACAACTGGCTTCAGCAGTTCAAGATGGCTTGGTGTCATGGTGTTGGTGGGATGGCTTGGTGTCATGGTGTTGGTGACATGGCTTGGTGTCTTAGTAGGCTGTGGTTCCTTTGTTCTCCAAACAGGCTTAGTCAAGCCAGCTTTGACCTGTGTTGGTATGGAATGATATGCTTCACCTCCTAGCAGGGCTTATTATTTGAGATCAGGCTTGATACTTATAAGGATATTTTCTTCTGGACTGAAGCTGAATAAATTGAGCTTGCCTGAAGAAAAGGCAGAATGGTCTGGAAGGAAGCCAAATGCATTACCTTATTGCTATTATGCTTTCTAGTCTTGTTAGCTTTCACATCTTAGTTACTGAACAGGACTTACTACAGCAGATTGGAGGATGGATTTCCAATATTAATTCCCTGTTTATTCACCACTGTGACCATTTTAAGCATGTATTATGACAAGGGTTAGTGCTTTGTTGGATTGGGGTTGTGTGTGCCCTCATTCTTCAGAACGGAGAGTTACCAGAAAGTTTTGGCCTAAGGGAGTTCACTTTGCCCCCTTCCCTGCAACTTTCCTAGATAGTTATATATTACACCTGAATATAGGTCTGTTGCTGAATCTAGTTCTTATACGGGCTCTTCAAGGCATAGTCCCACTTGATGGCATGCTTGCACAGCAGTATCGTGCCATAGGTTTAATTCATGGTCCTTGGTCCTCGCAGCTCTGCTCTGTAGCTTTCTGTTGCACATGGGGATACCAAAGGTAAGGGACACCATAGTGCAACCCTGTACAAGTTGTTGTGGTTTAAGCCTAGTCAGTCACACAGCCGCTCACTCACTTCCCCTCCTTCATCCCCTCCTTGCTCCCAGAGGGATGGGGAGGAGAATCAAAAGAATGTAACTCCCACGGGTTGAGATAAGAACAGTCCAGTAACTAA
>WYDI02030436.1:0-78774 GCA_009867235.2 Psittacus erithacus
AGACTGTTCTTATCTCAACCTGTGGGAGTTGTATTCTTTCGATTCTCTTCCCCATCCCTCCGGGAGCTGAGGGAGGAAGGGGGTGGTAGTAAGTGGGCTGTGTGGCAGGCCTTAAACCACGACACTGTCTAGTTGGAAAACAAGCTGTTGCATTGATATTTAACGCATATGACCCCTGAATTAGTGCAGAGCTATGCGGTAGCAGATAGCTCCACAGGCACTTTAACAGTCCCTTCAGAAATACCAGGATTTTAATCTTACAAGCCTGCAACAGCAATATCTCTGCAGTGTTCAACCTATACTGTTAACAATAAAATTCTATAAAAAAAGATGTTTTAAACATGCAGTATCTGTGTCTGAAAATTAAATATATCAGCCATTAATTTTTCCAGTCAAATTACTAAAAAGCAACAGTTCACACTAAAGACTAACTGTTTGTAAAATTGGATTTTTAAAGATGAAGTCTTTTTCAAGCCAAGGCTGGTCAAAAGAAGCATTAGACAATTCTACAACTGGAAAAAAAAAATAAAGCTGCTTAGGTTTATTTACACATTACTGAAAAAAGTGAATTTATGCTGCTCACATCAGTGTTTCAGACACTGCAATTTAAAAGACTGGAGACATTACATTAAACCCCACAAGATGTGAGGCTCCGGAGAAGCAGAGCCACAGGTAGTGGGGATACTGATCCTCCTACCCCAAGGTGGGAGTGCAGATACGACCAGGGGCATCACCAGACGCGAACCTGGCTTCAGCTCCAAACCTCTGAGCCGCAGGGCACATCTCCTCCTTCGCACCCACTGCAGGCAGTACGCAGGACTGGGGCAAATATGCATTGCATGGCAGCTCTCTGCCCCAAACAAGCTCCAGGCAGGGAGAGCTCAATGCTCCCATCCCATCCACTGCCACTGTGCCCATGACCCAGGGGCAAAGCCCTGGGTGTGTCAGGGACAGTGGGGATGCTCAGCAGAGACGCTCCAGCTACAGAAAGACAGCTCTGCAACTGAGTACACACAGGCCACCACCTTACCATTTTCTTGGAGGCAGGAGGTGTATGTGTGTGTATGTGTAAATATTCTAAGTTTGAAATATCACAGGAAATTGTTTCGCAGACAGCCAGTTTACAACTTCTGCAGCTGAGTGTAGTTGTGCCCGCAGTCCCAGCTGGAAACCTGACTTTCCAGAGGCTTCACCAGAGCCACACTCCCTCCCCTTCGCTGTGCTAGTGAGAAACTGCATCAGCTGCTAAGTGGCCTAATGCAAACTGATGTGGCAGCTTCAATTCAATTGCCACTGCACAAGTAACACCACAGCAAAAGTCACCACTGTGACTGGCATTAGCTTGAACTGTTATTGTCATTACTCATGCAGTGCCATCAAGGTGTACGGTCCTTGTTGCCTTCACAGCCAAGCAACTGGAGAGTTGATGTGCATGGCTCCATCACGACCTGTCAAAGCAGCACACTTTACTGAGGCGCGCACGCTGTCCTCGGTCAGAGGTGGCAGAGAGTACTTCAGGACAGCGAGTCTGCTGCCTCTCACAGTTCTAATCTTCAAACAAGGTCCATGTACTGCATCTTGAAGTAGGAAGCCTGCAATTTAAAGGTCTCTAGGAGTGGCTCTGGGAAGGGAGCAGCCCGTTATCCATGCTTCAGGGACTTGGGGAACAAGGGTGTTATATTTTTAAAAGAATCGTTAACAGGTAAGGATGAGACAACGCTGTGGTTCACTGGTGTATAAGCACCTGTGGTTGCTTCCTGCATTATCACTCATTAGATGGCTCTTAACTAATTATAGCTTGTAACTTTCATGAAATCAAGCAGCAATAACCAGCCACTGTACAGCAAAGCCAGGGAACTCATGTTTGACGCAAACCAAGCAGGCAGGTAAGCAACGAGGGCCCCAGTGCCGCAGCACACCCCACACCAGGGCAGCAGCAGCCTCCAGGAGCGCACTCAGCACAGGGCAGTTCTGCCCGTCTGACTTCAGGCACAGTCACATTACTCCCTGTTGTAGCCAGTCTAATTTTAAGTCACTGGAGTCACTGCACATTTACTAGTTCTTCTGGGAACTTATTAAAGAGTTTAGAAGAGCTACACTTGGCAAGTTGCTTTTACTCAGTCTTACTGCTCCTGGACTCTTTCAACCATCCCCATGTAGCTCTCTTGCCTCTTAATTTTCAGCGTTTAAGTACTTACCAGCAGAACTACTCTCTGCATCAGACCCCCACCGCAAGGAGGAAACACACCTGCACGCAGCCCCTTTGTTTCCTTCACACCGGCGCCACGAGGACTACCCCCCCTTTACAGCCGGGGAAGCACCACGCAAGCGCCTGTGCTGCAGTGACAGGTACCAGTCCTTAGCGCCCGGCCCCGGGAAGGGCTGCCCCCTGCGGGGAAGAGCGGCCGCCCTTTGTCCGCTTCTGGATGCCGGGCTTGTGGTTACGGCTTGGTAAATAACAGGGAAAATGGCATTTCCCATGCACTCTGCTAGCGGGGGCTTCAGATGTGCCCGCTGATGCTCCAAAACATCCCCAAACCCTTCCCAGCCCCAAGGCTCCCTGGGAAGCCCCCGCGTGCCCCTGGTCCCCCTCACCTTTACTGCTTCCCTGCTTCCTTAAACTATTTCTTCTCTAATCATGGAGAATTTTTGCCTTCAGACCTGAATTTATGTTTCTTCGGGTAAAATTTTTTACTGTTGCCCTTTTTTTCCTGTTATTTCTGTCGCTGCTGCTGTTTGCAATAGCTACTAATGTACTGTCATTTGCAAATGTAATTAGTGTGTTTACTTCTTTCTTTCTTTAGCTCATTAATAAAGATGTTAAATAAAAATATGCCTTCCTCTGCTAACAACATCCTCGGAATAGTTAGGAAGATGGGATCCTAAGGTAATAAAGAACTGCATTATTGGACAAGACTTTTCCTTGCATCTTTCAGCATTTGCCATGCTCATTACGGGCAATTAAAGCATAAACCAACTTTCTCACTTCACACCCAAAGTAATTTTCCTCCCTATTCTGTGTTTGTATGTATGGGATACATACATAAAGAGCAAGACCAAACATCAGCTGGCAGCTTGTTAGAAGAGAGGTAGCAAGGTTTTCTCTGTTCTGGATGAAAAGGAGTAAAGTGTAGCCATTTGTTAACCTTTTTATGCACATTAGCACTATTTTCAACAAAGGAAAGGAGCATGAATGCTTTTAAAACTTTACTTACTGTGATTACTGTAGCTGTGTCCTAGTACAACAGCTTGTATGTTTATTGCACATCCATAATTCAGCACATTGTATCCACTAATTCATCCAGGATTTCCCATGACTCGCTAGCTATTCTCCTTCCTCTGATTTTGACAGGGCTGGGAACTCTCAGCAGTTCATGGCACTGGCTTGCTGTTGGGACAAAAGGATGTGTACTTCTTTTCACCTTCAGGAACATGTGCTGAAATTAACTCATGGCTCTAGTGAATTGGTGTGAAATGAAATAATACTGGTTCCCCTTAATCTTCTATCTATCTGATGAAGAGACAGCAAAGAAAAACCAAATGCTTACAGCAACAAACAAAACCAAAAATAACAAACAAACAAGGCAAAGCAGAGAGAAAAGTCCAGGGATACAGAGAGGCTAGTTTATCAAATTAATCTAATTTCTTCATCTCATGCTCAGCTATTTAAACAGAATTTGCATAATACATTTATTTAAAGGAGAGCTTTTTCTCTGGGGGCCTTCTGGCATTAAGGTGTGTGGAAACAGAAGTTGGTTTTTTTTCTTTGTAATGTATGAAGGAAGACTTAAGATCAGTGGATGCACATTTGGGTAATCATAAATTAATTGTAATGTAAACTTTCACAACATGTTCAGAGCATGTTGAGATTTTGTTTGATTTTGAATTGCTCCAAAATGACATCTAATTATATACTAGTGATTAACATGTTGGTTGCTACTAAGAAATAGCAATGAAGCAAACATTACAATTCAGTATTTGAATTTACTATGGGTTGGATTTGTTGGATTTTTTGCCTTTTTTTTTAATGCACAGAGGAAACATGGTGGTAAATTCAAATACTTAGACAGGTGCTGCAACTATTTTTCCTCATTTGTGAAAATTAGGGATTACATCACTACAGGAAGGAAGGGAAAGATGGATCTTGATGGCTGCTTTTGTCTTCTTTCTCCCTTTTTCTTCTTTTGTCTATCTGCCCCCTCCTGGGACACAACTCAGTACTGGGACCTGCCCTACAAGTGTAGGTCTGGGTTTGCTGTTGGAGGCTCAAGCTCTTTCTGGGGCACAAGGCAAGAGAGCTCAGCATCTTGCCTGGGTCAGAGTGCTGGGGTTCAGCAGCACTCCTCCCTCCAGCAGGACCCACAAGCAGTCCCAGCTGGACCAGCTTCAAGCCCCACCTTGCATGCAGAAGCTCCATCCTGAGTCCTCTGCTTCTAAGCGTGACAGTTTGCCACCTCCTTAGGAAAACATGTCTGTTCTTTGGCCTGAAACTTTATCCGACAGTGGTGCCAGGTCTTTAGTACTTGAGTGATTCATCAGTTCTTCGTATTTCCACCCGTGTGGAATTATTTGGCCAAATAGGAAAAATCAGGAGTTAGAACAATACATGCTGTGTTCTGCATCATTTTTGTCTGCTTAAATGGAAACTGTGTGTCCTTCTTGGCTGCAGACAAACGCTAGCAGACGCCTACCTGCTCTGAGACAGGGCTAGGGGGTGGGAAGATGATAGGCACTCAGGACTAAAGCATATGCCCCTGCGTAGCATTTACCCTGTTACTCCTTGTTTAGTGCAGCACTTCTTTGAAATAAAAGTTTCTGAAGCATTGGATGAAAACAGTATTTTCAGTGTGAGCTGAAAATAGAGACTTAATGAGGTCTAATTTTCATCTCTGAGTCAAATGCTGTCCCACATTAGCTCACTTTTCCATTCTCACTGGAGTGAGAATCACTGCCCCCCCCCACCTTAGTGCTTTGGTGTTAACTGGAGATTAGCAATAGTCTTAGCTGGAAGAAATAAGGGCTTGGTTTTCCGTGGAGACACTTCTCCAGTTTGGGTTAAGTGAACAATATTACATTTGCTTATGCTGGCTCTATACAATTGCTGTCACATCTTGGATTCCAAGTGCTGTGTTTAAGTCCCAGGGGTGGGACTGGCCAGTATTGGACAGTAAATGAGCATCTGTCAGCCCCTACCCAAGCAGGAGGATTTTACCAGTTTCACCTGGGAAAGGCACACCTTCAGGTGCCATCCTTTTCAAATGGAGCCCAAAGCACAGGGCAGCCTCTCTAACTTCCCCTCCCACTTCTGTCAAACAAATACTGATGGGATTAGACACTTTTTTGCGGTAGTTTAAGCCTTTATGACCTAATTGCAACTGCATGAGACTGCTCAACTGACTCTTGCTCAGGTGGAGATGACCAAATTCCCTGCAGTTAGCTGGAAATGAACATGGCCATGAGTCTGTGGGAAGGTGACAGCATTTCCACTACAGCAAGTATCACTGAGCACTGATGGGACTCTCAGAGGGTGGTTCTGCTCCTTCTGAGCATCATAAGTGTTCTGCCATTAACACCCATGGAAGAAGAGGGAAGGGGTAGGCATTAAACACTTACAATGCTAAGTACAAGGTGTTTATCCCATAAACCAATAGCATTTGGAGGCCTCATCTTAGGGGAAGCCTGGGGTGGATCAATGGCTTTGGAAAAATGAACAAGCCTGCCAGTTTTTCAAATCTAATTGAAAACAAACATTTTTCTTAGTGCCTGTGTGAGCTGGGTTTGCTGACACCAGTACCACCAGTAAAGTTTGAAAGGAGACATACAAATGACAACTGGCACACAGATATGAATTCATTGCTCCACAGGGTCAGTGCACATCGCTTTGTTGAAAGCAACGTGATACTCTCTGATTGTAGCTTTGGAGATACCTATATTTTTCATAGCAGATTTCTTTGCAGAAAATCATCAGTTGTCGTCGCAAGTAGCCAATCTTTGCCAAATTCTGTTCCCATTGCCCTGAGTGCTGGCTTCCACCAGCAGCATGGTCAGGACTAGCAGAGATCTGGAGCAGTAATTCTCTAGTGAAGACGGATGTACCACAGTCACAGATACTATGTGAGGGACTTTTAACAAAAGACAGATTTTCTCCACTGGGATTAATAGATCCATTTTTCTTTATTACTCCTTGTGTTTCACTCATTCATGCATCAACTTCTTTCAAACAGAAAACAATTGAGAAAATAATCCCCCAAGACTAAAATCCAAAAAATAATAAGGAAGTACAGTGTCACAACCTAAAGAGAAATCACATGTTCTGTGTTACTTAAGGACACATTTTTTCCACAAAATCTTCTCTTTCAGAGAGAAGAGTTTTTTTCTCTAGCTTCATTAATAATAGGCCTGATTCACCATCAAATTATTTCAACTTTACACAGGTGGAATTTCAGGAGCTACAGTGATTCATCACATCCCATGGTTCAGATATTCAATCACTTAGTCCATGTTTATGCTCTTCAGTAACTAGCTGATGTTTGGAAATGCTGACCATCCATTTTTGGCTTCTCTAAAGTGTTGAAAATCAGACACATCAGGACATTAAATGTGGAGTCAAGGGGTCAAGTCAGGTTCCTACTAAAAGAAAAACTGCAGCATGTATACATTTGTGTATATACACACAGAGTTATTACATATATATAAGCATATGTATCAATTTCAGTCCTTTACAATTTAAATTATTTCAGTTATCATTAAGGATTTCACATTCAGCACCTCTTTTTAAGGATCAAATTTGCCCTCAACCTCATCTACTGAAATGTAACTTACCTACTACTGCTTTGTGCACGTGAGACAAAGCTTGTGTTATTTATGTCTATACAGGTAATTGATGTGCAATAAATAGAAGAAACCCTTGATTTTGAAAATCTGTATATCAAGTAAGAATTAATGACTGTGAGCATGGTGAGTAATTTTCATTGACTTTGCGATATCAGTAAGTGAACGCTCTCGGCATCCCTACTGCCTAGCACAGTGCCACAGAAACCTGGTATTCTTTTAAATTATCAGAAAGCTAAGAAAAGCATAAATAATTAGCCCCCGAAAAAGGGGTGTATCACCTATAAGAAAGACAAAAAAGATTTCTTAGTCTTTCATATCCTGGGGGCAGATCCTCCCATGGGTGATACGGTGGATGGCATTTGATTTACACTAGTGATGGAGAACCCCTCAGCTTGCACATGCTGTGAAGTTTGCCTTCTCTGCCCGTACTCAGCACCCTTCCCCATTGCTCAGTAGAGCAGCAATATGAATTCTGGTCATAAGCAAAGAAAAAAATGGACTGACAGAGAATTTGATGAACAATTTCTGCCAGTACAGAATCTTTCCCTCTGTTTCCACCACTGACATGCATGATCTTTTCTTTTTAAACTTCAGTTTGCTTTTCCCATCCTCTTGGTTGTTAGCAATGCTGTAAAACCTTTAAAATATTAAGAAAATTACATCTGCTTCATCTCACTTTAAATATAGTGTTCAGTCTTTGTAAGTGTTACTTCATACTTCAAATTAATAGCTCGCCCACCAGGTAAACTACATTTTGTTGCTTACCATGTCTGTCTTTGCACAACATGTAGTACATGGGCATAAATAACAGTGTGCTATATAAATAATTACATGTATGAAAGGCTGTAAAACACCGAAGATATATTTGTACTTTTACTTACAAGAACATTTTAAAAATGATTGCTTTGTTCACCGCACAGGTTTTATGTGCTGAATGGGGTGCACACAGAGAACGTTTTCCAAAGTTGGTTTTTTCCCTTTCCTCCAGGTCACACTAGCGTTATAGTTAGCAAATTGATAAGGTTCCACTGTTAAGCTTTATTACTTGTGACATGAGCCTATGACACTTTATAAAAAGAAGTAATCCAGAACAATCTCTAGGTAATTAACACCTAGATAAACAAACATAAATTTCTATATTGCATTTATTTGGACTACCACTCAAATACGCGTGAACCATGCTTTTTTAATTAAAAGATAAATCTATGTGACACTTAGCCTCAAACTTAATTATTCAGCATAGTATAATAAAAATAGAGCCCATTAAATGTGTCTTGCTCTGTATTTCTGTATTAACAGCAAAACAGTTCACTCTGGGATCATTTAAATATTCTTCTTCCTCTTTTCTTGTGATTTCCCTGTTCACTGAAATCCTTTGAGTAAAGAAAAAGAAAAAAAAAAAAAACCAACACCACAAAAGCCCCCACAACAAAAAGCCCCCAAAAGATGCCCTGAGCAACACAACAGATGAGGAGCTGCAAAACTTCTCACAGACCCTATTACACTCAGCTGGGCGACGTTTTTAATATGACATTGTGCCGCAGCTTTACCTTCCCTCCTCCTCCTCCTCTCCCTCCCCAGGCTTCCCCACAGAGACATACATCCAGCATGGTGGATCATGCCAAGCAGTGATATCCAGAAATGAAAACCACAGTAGTTAAGAATAATTTCACTGGGACCACGCTTGCAATACACAAGGTGAACTTTTATAATATACTGTTACAATACAGATGTTAGAAAGATAGGGGAGGTATTCAATTCCCAAATTAGAATAGGAAGAGGGGTTATAGTCCTTATTGAAGTTTAAAGAAGAAACATTATCCTAGAGCAGATAGCAGCCTTCTGCTGTTAGGTGGGAAGACCCTTGTCAGGTCACCCACCATCCACACTGGGATGATGCGATCAGTAGTTGGGTAACAAAATGCCTACAAAAAGACTTGGGCGAGACAACTACATTCCTCTTTCAGACCTTCCTTCCCATGGACTGTTGCGTGGCAATGCCATGCTCTGTTCTACAAGGTCTCTTAGGGGTTGTTTTTTAACATTTCCTAGAGGATATATATATAGATATATATATACCATTTAATGGTTGGTTTGTACATAAATTGAGGACCACAAAGGAGACTGTGTTTGTAAGCATTTCCAGGTAGGTGCAACGAGATGGTCCTTACTCCTTATCAGTCTTTCACATTTTCATTTATCATCTACTGAAAACAAAGGCAGGAATATCTTTGGGAGAACTGCTCCCCCTCACCTCAAACAGTTTTTTTCCCTGGCTGCAGAACACAGGGATTACCTAAAAGGCTGACAATACCATAGTGAGGCAGTGTTCAGCTCTACGCCTGGAGGCCATCTATCCCTAAGCAACTTTACATGATACAATTCTGTGCCTCGGAAGAGTGGTTCTCCACAAAAGAGGGTGTGAAAGACCTAAACTTTGCAAAAAATAAAAGTTGTTCATTAACTTCTTGGGTTTTGATTAAAATTTGATGCATTACAGATTTTATTCTCTGCAGATGGAGACCTGTGGCCTTTGTCTCCAGGGCAGTGAACTGGCACCAGCTCTGACATTCTCTCTGCCTCACTCACAGGTAACATTAACCCCTCATTGCAACTTTCTGCCACTGAATAACTGAATTTCCACAATGCTGTTCTTTAATTCTCAACTCTTCTAGACAATTTTGGTACCTTTTGCTATGGGAGAATTGAAGCTATGGCATAACTTTATTACTGTGCGTAGAACCGGCTCCATCTAATGTGAAATTTTCCCTTTTCTAAATGTGTTTTCCTTGCCAGCTTTTTTGTGTGCAAGGCCTCTCCTCTCTCCTCCCCATACTTTCTGTAGTTTCTCAGATTTGGCACATCTTTTCTTTTTTTCTATGTTAATCACCTACTTTTTCTAAGAATTGAAAAATCCTTTAATTTAGTTGCTTTCAAATGTGCAAATAAAACCTTAACCAGGCAGAATAAAGATTCATCCAGAAGAACAAGGGCGCACCTGCACGTTTTTTGGAGTGTGGGCACCTTTCTTAACATGCACCATAACAATAAAACTTACAATTTTCTAAAGGCAAATATATGCCCTAAACAAACAATCTTTTTTAATGTGAAAACATGACTTTATACATCATAGTGTATGATACACACTTCAAACACTTTCAAGTCAAAGCTTGATAGATCCCCAAGACTTTTTCTACAGTACATAAGTAGTGGTATTTAAAACAATTATTACTACATGCTAAAACAGATTTCCACAGTCTTTTAATTCAGCACAATATATATAATATATATATGTATATACTGTATATAGATTCGTTCAGCTTAATAAGTGGACTGAGCACACACACCCAGCATAATACACTCCAGTAAAAGCCTAACAAGTGCGAATTTACTGACATTAATTTTTTTTTAATCTGACAAAGCTGCAGAAAATAATGTTTTAGCTGTTCCTAATAAACATAAGCAAAAACTTTTTTTTTTTTTTTTTCCCAGAGGTAGAGGCTTTATTGCGTAAAACACTGGGTAAAACTGTACTGCTTCAAAGACATTTTTATTCTAACAGCAGAAACAAAACAGTCATTGCTGAAAAAACAACTTTTAATACTTCTATACCAGAATAAAGTTCTGTCAACTGATGTATTATAATAATAAATAATGACCAAGAATAAACTTTAAATACAAAGTTTTCTAATTGTTACAAGCATAGCAACAAAATCCTCTACTCTATTGATCTCCAATTTTCTCCAAGATAGAAATTTTTCTTTGTATAGGAATGTAAACAGTATTATGACCAGTATCACAGACTACAGAAGTTACAGAGAAAAAACTTGACATGTTTAGATATGAGAAGCATGATGATATTCAGGAACTGACAATGCATCACTGCTCTGTCACTTGTTTGTATTACAAGTTACAAATGTTCTGGAGAAAAGGGCTATGTCAGAGGGGAGGATAGGGACAGTAGCACCCGACCAAATGGAATCAACACACACATCACAAGGAGCGGGAGATGTTTCCAGTGTCACAAACAGAATTATTGCCTGTCATATTTGAAAATGCTCAGAAGACACAAAAGAATACTGAAAAAGCTCAAAAAGTGCAAGAAATGGAATGTGGGGGGCAGTTTAGGATTTTTTTTTTTTTCCTCTTTTTCTTTTTTATTTTGCTAAGATACTGAAGGCGGCGCAAACACACAAAAGCAAGCGACTGACACAGTCACCAAACACAGTAGTGCAGTTAAAATCCTAAAGCTTACTACAGTCAGAAAGTTCCAATAACATTTCAATCCTTTATCTAGGATCATAGAAACAGTTGCATTAAGTTTATCAACTCGATTTAAGTAAGGCAGTGAGAACTATACTAGAAAAACAAGAAAAGCAGCTTGCTCTGTGCCAGATGAGTCCCAGTTACACGGTGACCTCATTTAAACTGAAACTTCAGTTGGATGACATCCTTTCCGACAGCATATGCAAACTGTATCCCTTATTAGCCTGAGATTCTTTTTTTTCCAGTCTCAGGGTAGCGCTAAGGATTTTATTTACATTGATTGCAGTTTAGTATTTTTTGCAAACTGCTTTAGGCAGAGCTGAAGTTTTAAGGCCCTGGGGTTTTACTCTGTGCTCCCAGCCTGCAAAGAAATATTGACTTTTTTTTTTTTTTTTTTATTTTTTTTTTATTCCCCTTTTTTTTTTTTAAAGCCTGGATGACTTTGTTTTAGAAGTTAATACTTCTCTACCATCACAATAAACAGCACCAATTTTGGTTCTACCAAAGGAAGTACACTAGAAGGCCAACATTTCAGGCCAGTCAGAGAACTTCAGAATAGATCTTTAGTTATTATTCTTACTTTTTTATTATTATTATTTTTTGTTTTAAGTATGTGGTTCATTATAGTCTCTCAAAAGCTTTCTATGTGGCAAAGACCTTCCTAAATTTGGAGCATCCAATCAGTAAAAAAGCTAAAATCTGCAAAAATAGAGAACGCATTTGTTTTACAAAACCAAAGAAATATTGGCTAAAACACTTTCCTTCATTAGAGACAAAGAGCAGGAAGTTTGGATTCATATTTTAGGTGGAGCTGCTTTATAAGAGCTTGCTCCAGAAGAAACTTCTGCACTATGTCTGTAACACTTACAAAAACTAACACATGAAAATTACCATGACGGGGGAATCCTTTATTCAAGTGTAATAAAATAAAAAGTTAATTTAAGAGAAGTTTGAAATTAACCAACAAGAAAAGAAGAACAAAAAAAAATTTACCAACCTTCTATGAAATAAAATTCTGTTTCTCACCAGTTTCTTCTACAGATAAGGCTGACTAGTTTCACTAAACAATATTTCTGCATATTGTACTTCTACTTGTATAGTAACTTACTTCTTCACAAACATGGAAAAAAAAACAAACAAAAGAATAAAAGCATTTCCCTCAATACTGCAAGATGATTACAAAAAATGGAATTACATTTCAACTCTGCAGTGACACATCAGGCTGCAGGTTTTTTATTTTCTAACCATTGATTCATTTGGCTGTATATTAAAAAAAAAAAAAAAAGAAAAAAAAAAGAAAATGTAATATCACAATCCTTTTAAATACAGGTCAGTACTGACCCTAGTTTATGGGCCGTCTAAGGTTTCTCCTACACTGCAGTTGCAACACTGCTTGAATTGATTTTCTCTGCAATGACAGCTCCAGTCAGACTGGCACCATGGCAGTCTACCAAGACATCTCATTACTATGGTAGGCAAATGACAGCAGCTGGTGTCATATTATAAAGGTGTTTTCAACAATGAAAACACAGCCCCTCAATCTTCAAGGCAACACTAAATTGTTGAGACGGTATTGTTTTTCTGTTAAGAGCATTATTTTTGGTCAAAGACCTCTTTAAAGTCTGAAATTGCCCTGCTTTTTAAATAACTAACAACCTCCTAACATTTTTAAATCACTTTATTATCCCACCTACATTGTTTGGAAGTACTTGTTGCCAGGTAACTGTTTAGCAGCCATTTTCAAGGGCTGGAAATTTATTTTGCATGTGTAATATATATATTTAAACACACACATACATATATGGAATATACGTACTTTGTGTGTGTGTATATATATATATTCAAAGCATGTATGACTGAATATCTGTGTGTGTAAATAAAAATATGTGCACCCGTGTGTGTGTGTGTACATGTACATATATTTGACTGTTTTCGGCATCCTGTACACTTCTGGGAATTCGCATGCTGCTCGTTTGCATGGGAGGTAGTTAGCCAACCCTCACCCAAATGCAAACCTAAACCCAGTGTAAGAGTTTACTGCAGTGTGGAGACAGACCCACCGAGCTGCATCACTCCTGGGCCTTGCTGCTCTCCTCCTTTAGCTCTGCTGAGCTCCCCGGCTTGACAGCTGCAGGTTCTTCCAAATTCCCAGAAGCTTCAGAGTCAATTCTGGAGCGCTTGAACCTGCGATCAGGATACTGGCTGTTGTCAAAAGGCATGCGATGGACACAGAGAACATGGGTCTTCAGATTTCCCTTCTGAGAGGCACTGTATGGGCAGTATCTGCATTGGAAAGGCCTGTGACCTGCGTGACAAATGAGAATTGGGTTAGGTTTTTATTATATGTATGCAGCAGCCTGACAAAACCAAACAAGCTAGAGATTCCTCAGCAGAAATCCCTTCTTTTAGGTGGGGGACATGGCCACGTGTCTTCAGGAAGGGTAAGAAATCTGTGCTATTCACATGATGCCTAGTTAAAGAAACTGCATTTAAAAAATTCTCTGCATCAGATTTTCCAGAGAAGTGCAGCTATTTCACCTCCCTCCTCTGAACCAGCTGTAAATCCGTCAGCCTATGATCCAAAACAAAACTCTGGTAAATACAGGGCAACCACGTACGAGTCTGCCTTCTTTTATATTTGTTAATTATCTTTTTTATTGAAGTGCAATTTGAGAATGACAATGTGCAGACCCGTAGTCTAATAAACACACTTTGTCTTTGGGTGGGTTTCAGAGTAAAGAATTGTATGTTTTATTTTAATCACAGATTACTTTTTAATGGAAAGAAATAATGGATTGAGATAACAGAGGTCTCAAACCTGCAAACATTTACTCCAGTGAGATTACTCTTGTGAGTAAAGATACGCAAGCACATAAGTGTTTGCTGGACCGGGGCCCAAGGTTATCACCAGCTTTAAAATAAAATGTCCAAGCTAGATTAAAGAAGGAATGTTAATGCACAAAATCTGATAGATGTACTTGCAGGTGAAACGGCAACCGATTGCAAAAGGAAGGCATGAATGAAAGATATCACTTCCCAGTAAGGCTATCAGTATACTCTCACATATTTTTTCAGATTATTGTGACTTTGAATCTCCACGCTGTATCTGGTTTTGGAGGTTATATTTCAGCAATCACATTTCAACCTATGCTGGGAAGTTGTTGATGTGTTTTACTGGAACTTTATGAGCTTTGTCTCTCAAATTAACTTAAACCAGTACCATCTGAGGTCAAATGCGCTTAGCTTGCTTTAATTTGCTCAAATAAATGAATAAATAAATGTGCCAGACCATCTACATAAAGCCAGGATAAGTGAAAAACAATACCCTATCTCCACATTTGAAGTGCACATTTTCCTTTGCTATTGTGGTACTACCTAGCTGGCATAAACCAGACACTGGAGTAGCTGGGGAGGAGGACAACACTTTCCACTATGCAGGAAGGGGCTGGGACCATCTCACCCCAAATTTAGGCAGAAATTGAACAAATGAGTAAATACATGCTTGTTGCGCACTGGTCTGATGTTACCTGTAGCGAGAGAGCAGAGATGGGAGCCTGGGTAACTCCTGGGTTTAACCTTGTGCTGTTGCTGACATACCAGTATGAGCATCTCTAGCAGAGTAAATTCAGCTGAGCCAACATTAGTGCTCTGTGTGGCACAAATAATTTGCTATTTTTACTGTATCAAAATTAACACTTGAAGGCTGAGTCCCCCAAAACATGCTGCTTGCTGCACGGAGGAAAAAAGCATTAAGTCCAGTCCACAGTTATTTAAGCCCCATGCCACAGGAGTGCAGGCATGTTTCCTTTCTCAAGGATGGAAAACTCCCCTCCACCCTTTGCTTTTACAAGTTGGAGACTGCCAGAAATGTGACCACCCCCACAAGGCCCCTAACCCATAAATCTTGGGATGGAGTATGGATTGATCTTCTAGTTCTCTCCTAGGATAAAAGAAGACATTTTCCTCAACAACTTCATCAGGAAAAAGAAATTACATCCGTAAGCTGCTAATCATTACAAAGTCAAATTTCAGTAGAAAATTCCATAGCAATAGCAATGGGAGAAACCTTCACAGATAATGTTACAGAAATTGGATTGGGCTTTTATAGAAAAAAATCAGCTGGAAGATATGCGGAAATAGTCAACAAAGAGATTGAAGGTGTCCCTAGTGGCTCTTAGATTCAGTCCTAAAATAAATACAGGAGCACAAATATGCTTGAAATATTTTTAATATAATCGTTTTGAAAACTGGAAGCAGTCTCAAAACTGTCTGGGTATGAAGAAAGTCCAGAGAAAGACTGGTTTTCATTATTTCAGAAAACCTAGGGTTATTTTAAAAACTCAGGAAAAAAAATCTAAGAAAACTGTTACATCTTCCCCGTTGTTTGTCAGAGATGGATAAACTCACCAGAATTTACAGCTGGGTTCTGGACTCTTTCTTTCCTTCTCCTTTGCCTCCCTCCTATGTAATGCCTCTGACCGGGCATTCCCCAGGGCTCTATTGCATATTCCGCTTGGGGAGGTGCCAAAATGCCTTGGCCAAAGTGGGAGAAATGCTGGGTAAAGGGGAAGGAGACCTACTCCATGAAGAATTGATCTCCCTTTTCTCCAAAGGATAGCGGCCTGCGACTGTCACATATGGCGAAATAGGAGACTACACCAGCAGCAGCAGCTCCCTTTCAGTATTCCCAGTGTTTCACTTGACCATCTGACAACTGGTTCCCTTGCTAACTTCCCTGCTAAGTTGTGACAAATAGTACAACTTATCTGCCAGCTTTATTTACTCTAGTTTTATTGATGCTATGGAAGAAGCAAAAAGATATCCTGTTTATTTAGTCTTGTGTGCTGCAATGGCCAGAGACTGGTGATATAAATGCTACTGGTAACTGCACGCAGAGTAGTGTACAGAGAGCACAGACAGAGCAGTGGGACTCTGGGAGTGAGCATGCACAATATCCTGTGAACCACCCTCTGAAGCCCTCAAGCATCACCTAGCATGGAAATACACTGGAAAGTTTTAGGTAGAATTGCTACCACTAGCCAACAGTGTGAGATCTCACCAAGCAGCTCTGCTTTGCCCACATGTAGCTATCATCAAATGGCTGCCTAATTCTTTCCATCAAAGAACAAATTCTAAATGAGGAATCCACAAAGCATGGATGGAGCTTACCACCTCACACACACCAGACTAAAAGCAGACTCTTCCTGCCCATCACTGAAGCAAGTTCAGACCCGTGCAATTCCATGCAGAGAATGTCATTTTTTGAATCAATGCAGTTTGATAAATCAGGCAATATAAAGTACACCTACAAGGATTCAGTTCTGCATTGCCTCCCCCACAACTTACTTTTCAGGCCATCAAAATTTCACATCACTGCCTTGTGAAAAGTAAGTACACAATAAGTTAATTTGTATTGTCACTGTGCAGTACAACTGTGGTAAAGAGCACATTCATTTTTAATCTGGTATGAATAATATATAAATATGTATACAGAGTGAGGGTCATAGGAAAGCAAGTGGTACATTGTTTACAGCAGAAGTAGTACAAAACCTAGAGATTATTCTCACTTGCAAAGATAACAATATCTGAAATTTGCTTGTAACTAAGGGGTGAAGGAAAATGCCCATTTCTCTTAAGTATCCCATCCGTTAATTTTAGCTCAAAAACTTCTTGTGGGCACTAGGCTCTTAAAATAACCCTTCCAGATAAGTTGGCAATAAATTTATAATGTTTTATCTAGCAGTGGTTGGTAGGTTCTTTCTTTGCCAGCTATACTTCATATATATTTTACCCACTCTATATCTTCCAATAAAATTGTATGAAAGCCCTTCAGAAAAAAAAAAAAAAAAAAAAAGAAAGAAGAAATCTTCCTGATAGTTCAGCAGATCATGTGTAATGCATTGCATTTGTAGTAAGGAGAATTAAGACTGAAGGTGGGCCAGCGAGGGGGGACAAACTATGGTGCACAGGCTATGGAGGACAATGTATTTTTTGCAGCTGAAATAATCCTGCTGCGGAGCAATGTTCTATGAAGCCTGTGACTGAGCATGAGCTTCGGATGGAAGCTGACAGTCTAATGGAATAGCAGAAAGTAGTAATTAAAAAAATAGCTAAAATGATAAAGGTCACTGGACTCAAAGAATATTTTTAGAAGGTGCTGATTTCCCCAGGAAAGGTGATTACCTCCAGCACCTGCTGAAACCACTCCACTGAACGTGATCTAAACCTTCTAGGATCAGACCCACCATGGCAGCACTGCTGAGATGACCTAAGCTCATCATCTTCTCTAGCTTTGACTGTACCTTGGAGAGAACAAGGAGTGTGGATGGGAGGCATTTTCTGGTTAGGATGGAGAACTTTTCTGTGGGAAAAATCTCTCAAGGTTTGAAAGTAGTCCACCTTTTAAAAAATATATGCTGCTTTGTTAATTTAAGCTTTGATAAGAAAAAAAAGTTTGTTTTCTTTTCTTTCAAGTTTGTGATCTGATGTGTTGCTTTGTGACACATCATGTCAGCCTGCATCAGTCACATCTCGTTAGGTTTCATAACGTGGCATGACTGATGCAGCCCAACATGGTGCATTAGCTGAACAGAGTCAGAAAATGCAGATTCTGAGAAAGACATGAATCTCGAAGTCTGGTGCTTAGGACCATTTAAAGGGAAGTGTATTTAAAACAGGGGCCTTGGATTGAAACAAAGCCATTCCCATGAGTTGTGAAGGATTCAAATACTTGCCAAAACTATTTTGCTTTGTCTTATCTTCAAAACTCGAAATGTATTATTGGAACACATAAAAAGTCAATGTCAACAGTCATTTGGTTACTTACTGTTATCCAAACACCATTAACAGTTACTAATTTATTAACTTTGATATGGATCCATTATTTAAGATTAGCACAAAGCAATACGCAGATCAGGGAGAGAGAAAGAAGGATGAATACTAAAATCTTTTTCATTAAAAAAAATCATTTACATGGTCAAGCCACATTAATTCTCTACTTCTAAAAATATTTGATCAGCATCCAAATTCTATAAAAATTTCCACAAAGAAACATCTAATTTTTGTGGTATTGCAGGCACATATGTAGGGATTTGCACTAAGATGTAAAAATGGGCATTGAACTAGTCACATGAATAAGATCAGGAATCTATTCCAGATTGTTAAAAGTGTACTAATCACAGCAAAATCATGGCTTTCTCCCAAAGCAGCAAGAAAATGGTAATTTGAAAGAAAAATGCCAATAATACATCACACACAAGCCGTCTGTTGTCCCCACTACACCACTTTTTATTATATTGCATATGTGTACATATAGACACACAGATACATTCATACAGACACACAGACACACAATTTAATGCATAAATTTAGGGAAAAGGCAGAAGAGCAATAAAATGATGAACAGAAAACAAATGCTGTGCAATGTACTATAAATTATAATTAAGTCCTGAATAAAATGTGTTTCTTAGATATGACATTTGTTCCCCTAAAATGCAAAAATGGCCATGGTTATCTGACAGAATGTTTTCCCTTAGATGGCCAATGGCTATAGCACTTACTGCGACGCAATAGGATTTCTTTGCCTGGTTTAAGAATATCCTTTCAGTGAAAATCAAAAATAACAGCAATTACCTCTTTAAAAAAAATAAATTACTCCCTCACTAAGAAATATTTGAAAAGCCTCAAAGGTTTGAATTTCTTGGAGGCAAATCTCTTTAGCTGAGATGTTGGACACTGAAGATCTGGACTTGACCTCCTGGGCTGCTGTAGCAATCCCAAATGGCCAGGACCACCTGTGGCCATGACCAGGCACTCTTGCAGGACCAGCTGCAGTGGCTTAGGATGGATGGCCACTGCCTCCTGCACTATGATGCTCAGTCCCGCAAGGTTGCTGGTGGAACTCTCCCTATAATCACACATCTGCTGCAGTGCAAAGTCAGCAAGCTGCATTCAAACCTCCAGTGAGCCTGGACCTCCCCGGGAAGAGCTGCTTTGTATCTTTTTTCCTACACAAGCTTGCATTTGAGGTACAATCATCTTTAAACAGATGAAGTGTGCGTTGCGTCAGCAGTAACAGCAGGCAATGATGGCTGTGTGCTTTCTGTGTAGGAAGAAAGACTTTTTGAGCATCTCCAGTTCTCTGGCAGTGACAACTGAGCTGAACTTAAAGCTTTCTCAGCCCTGGTCCCAAGAATCTTGGTGAACACTGCCATTTTAAAGTAACACTTACAGCATAATAACAAGCATTTGCAAAGGGAAAACTATTTTCATTTAAATCTCTGTGATTTCCTTTTTTTTATGTATAAATTTTCATAAATACATTTACTATCCACTGTAAACATCCCTGGTACTGCATGCATTACCCAAGAGAGCAGAATGGCTCTAAAGCAGCCATCCTGATCTGCAGCACAACAGTACGGATGGGAAAATACTGAATAAATATATTTGTCCAATAGACAATAATGACTGTGATTGAGCCATTCCACGTTATGGCTCTCTAAATATGCATTTTATGAAATCCCCCAAATACAAGACAGATTAAAGCACATCCAGTTGCATTCATATATGTAATAAAAGTTTTCATAAAGCAATTGAAAAGTGTATGTTTATTTATACATAGGTCCAGGACCAACCAAGAACCAGATCAGCTACTGAAATTTCCCTTCACTAATACAGAGCAGACAGTTCTAGGGACAGCTTAGGTCTGAACACATGAACTGCCATCTGGAAAAACCTTTTTCTCGCTGTGGGTTACAGGAAAGATCTTAATTAGGGGAGGATAAGCTTGGGGTGAAGACCCATCTTACGGGAAACCACAGCCACTAGCTTGATAATAAATAAACGCATTAAGGACAGTTGGAAAACTTGCTCTAAAACTAACAGAACTTATGCACCTGTGAAGTCTACTGTGGCTGGTTACTGATCCAGAAGGAATCCCCTATAGGGATTAATATGATGCAAGGCACATTCCTGAGGCCAGCATCCGCCCCAAAGCCACTGTGTGGTGCCTTGGCACTGCTGCTTTGCCAAGATGAACATTCAGTCTACAAGTGCCTACAATAGCAGGGAGGCAAATTACTGAACCATCACCAGCTGCAGAAGAGCTGGAGAATGAAAAGGCCTAATCCCTAACTTATTTGTTTCAAGGATTTTAACTTAGGAAAAAAAAAAATAAATCCATTCATCAAATCAAATTAAACCCTCAGGTACCTACATGGCATTTCTGAAATGTAATCAAAGGTGAAGTCTGCTCTTGATTTAGTATATTATACAGTGTTTGGTGTTTCTGAATAGGTATTTTAACTTGCTGATGAGTATACTAAAGGGTTTAATGATGACAGGTAAAAGCAAAAGTTGGTGCTATACTTTGTCTTTAACACATATTATTAAAAGATTAAGTTAATTTCACACATTCCCCCTAAACTAAAAGCTGCACTTAAAGTAGCAGTTCAATTCCTGTCTCAAAAAGTTACAATCACTAATTAACACACACTAAATTTTATTTTAAAAGAAAAAGAAGAAAAATCCACCAACAAACCAACCCTGCTCTGTGAAACAGCCAAAGGTAGATCAGTGTGACACAAAGGCTGAGTGCCACCTGGACACTCATGATATAAAGAAGCAAGGAGAAAATTCTACCACTGTCCTTCATACATATGCTTTTAACTCACTAAACAAAGCAGCCACAAAATTATGGAAAACATCACTAATTTAACACTTGTTATCTTTGTTATATACAGCATGGAAATTATAATTATTTGGAGGTAGATGGAGGAACTCTCTAGCCCTCAGCATCACACCAGATACAAGCAAATTACAAAATGGTCAGTGAAGCCACTCACAGTATAACAGGGACTTGCAATTCTGGGAAAATAAACATTTCCCATTACTTGCAGAGCTGATAAAGTAACAGGATTACTCAACTCCAGACACTTAGCAAAGAATTTGTTTCTTTGACAGAAGAGTAAGCTTTTCACACAGGGGCTTTTGATTTAGACAGGAACTGGATCTTTTCTTGGAGAAAAGGAAAAGCATCAGTAGAATAGCTGAAAAGGTCCTCCTAAACAAATCTTAAACATTACATGAAACTTGTGGGACAAAAATGTTGAAAAACAGCTGAAAGCTTTGCTTTCTAAGGACCAGTGTATTCCAGCCCACTGCATAGGGTGCATCTGACCTTCACAACAGAGACCTCCTACGCAATAGCATACCAGCTGGGTTTTGACATGACAACATGGGTTACATGTTGTCATGCAACCCACATGTTGTCATGGAGCCCACTGCCTCAGAGGGCTCCAGATGAGGTTAGTGGGAATGCTGTCATTGACTGAGCTTGAAATGCCAGGCTATCACTGTCCCATGCTTTGGGAAATTTAATTACATTTAATTTTTCATATTTATTTACTTTGGTTTATACACATAGTAGAAGACATAGTTCTTATCAAGGGTACTAGGTACCTGTTGTAAAGAGCAAGCCATCTCCCACTAAATTTATAATGGCAGTGGTTATGGCAATTTAAAAATTCCTCAATCATAATCCCCTTTGTAATCCTAAACTCACAACATCTTGTCCAAAAAATGCCAGCATCCATCTCCAGCCGTGCTCCCCATGCTGGTACCAATTCTTGTTCTCCCAAAGCTACCACATCCCTTCATATCTGCAGCCTGCGACCCTTCACATGAGACGAGGGAGGTGTCTGGGCCCAGGGCATACAGGGGTTACAGTCCCTCTTTATCCTTCTGTTTTCAACAACCTTCTCTTCTTCTCATGCATTGGGCATCCAAGTAGACTGCAGCTAATGGAATGCATTTCAAAGGTAAGTGGCAGGCTTTTCTTTAATATTAACTAACCCTGAGTTCTTCTGATTATCAAAATTACATGTTCAGAGTCCCACCTTTGCCTTTACTTACATATTTCAATTAATTGTGATGTCTATTCACTCCTTTAGTTGTTTTAATCACATCAATAACATTCCCATTCTAACCCCCTTGAGCAAAATATCTCAGTTTTCCTACTAGGTCATTCACAAGTTTTCTGTCTAATGTTCTGTCATATTTTTTAATTGTCTCAGTAAATATTTATTATTTCAGGGAGCATTTAGGACTCCTGGAATGAAGCTCTATTTGAATTTAATGTACCTATAATTTCCCAGAATAAATGCTATACTGGTAGCACTGGGATTTTAGTAAAGAGATCATGCAATTCAGAGGTGCCAATAGGAAAGGTCTTGTTGGTGATGATATTTCGCTTCCAAATCGCCTTTATTCTAGTGATTCATAAATACAATAGCATTTTCTCTTTCACTCTGGGCAACTATCTTGAGCTTTTTTATTTTATTTGGTGGAATGGAATTTAAAAAAATGCCATATTCAGCTTTCTAAAATTCTCCTGCCCACATTTCAACGTGTCACATCCTCAGCTGGCGCTGTGCAGGACAGCCACACACTCTGTGCCATGCACAGACTGCCCCTCTAAGCATAGCCAAGTAAATACCAGAAGCCTTCCCATCAGCTCCATGGTCCACAGATCACCTGAATGGGAAGGGATGGAATTATCACATGCTGCAATGCTTCTTGAAGTGAGGCCCCAAACTAGAATCATTGCTTTCTGTGCGTATGATGTCATTCAGGCTAAGCATTTTCTCCTACATTTGTAGGTGCTGCTTTGTTACATAACTGGGGTAATTTAGATGCTGTTTTGTCACATTACAAATTGTCACGAACCTCATGATTCTTCATCTACAACAACGTGTTAATAAAGAGCCTGAGGAAAACCAAAACACTTTAAGTAAATAAATATCCAGGCTTGCTAATAGTTAATATTTCTAATTATCCACGAGTAGCACACAACTTCACTAATTATTCCACTAAAACATTACTATTATCTGTTTATGGGATTTTGTGAGCCTAGTTCACAGCACAACTCATTACAGGCAATGCAGCAGCAGTATGTGCCATTGCTGCACTGAATTACCACAGTGCAGCCTGCGTGGGGACTCCCAGCAGCCCACCTCTCAATAGGCATCTCCTCCATAGGTGTACCTACAGCTAATGTCTTCGTGGAAAAAAAAATACATGATATTTTTATCATATCCAATCCAACAAATCAGGAGCTGAAACAGTAAAAATTAAAATGCTGCAAAAGAAGAAACTGAGCATTAACTTTGCAGGACCTTTCCTCCTGGAAAGCGCGGTTGATGCTGTTGCAGAAAAAGTGTCTTTTTTATTAAGTCACAAAGGAAATGCTTTCTCCCCTTCTCTTTTCTATAAAAGGCTCTCTAAAATGAAAGGTGTCAGACTTTGCTTTTTCTTCTTGGCATGATCCAGAATGTATGACTGAGGAATGACAGATGTCTGCAACCAGCTGCAATGAAGCATGCTAAAGTTTCAGTCTAATCCACTTATTTCACTGCAGTCACGTAAACCAAAACAAATGGGCAGTGCCTTACATTACAAAAACACAGCAGCATTACTTTGTTGCATAATGTAGCTGATACGCCATCTTTTTATCATTTTTCCTACTGCAGAAAGAATTCACCTTTTTATTAAAAATAGCCCCTGAAAGTTCTCCTTTCTGCTCACCTCGATTTTTTTGTTTTAGTGTCACAGCAGTCTTGCTATGCCCCATGCATTACTCAATATGGTGCTATTATAAAAACACTGGAATATTTTTCCAGGGAAGACTGCTTTTGTTTTTAAAGGCACGATCTGATTCAAAAGGCACCGGGCCTGATTCTATTCTTGTATCCTTGTTCCCAGCCCACAGTTTGAACAGCTCTGAGCGTGGGCAGGACTGGACCCACCATCACACCAGTATGTGTTTTGGTTGTTTAACAAGTGCACCAAGCACCTGCCCTAACTGGGTAACAATCCCCACATTTCTGCTTTTTGCTGATCAAACTGGAAATGCCAGCAGAGACACAACTAATAGCCTTAACTCTACTTGACTCACCTCATTCAAAAAAAAACCCTCTTTTAAAGAGGAGCAAAAGCTTTCTCCAATGTGTACTGAAGCTCCTGAAAGACCCCCTATTTCATTATGCCAGAGGGAGTATAACCTAAGTGAACATGGCATTGCTTCCTGGGAAGGGAGACCCAGCTTCACGACAGCATGTAGTGCAGCAACCTTTTGAACCCTCTCTCCTTTAATCCTTGTAAGGAAAGGGAAAGGATGAGGAGTCCTGTGGCTCCCTCCCTGCCAGCAGTTCCAACAGCTGGGAAGCACTCACTCTTTCAGCGCAATTCATAAAAAAAGATGTGCTGGATTTCGCCTATGGCAGAATAGTGTACGATTTCTGGCCCTTCAGGCTAAAACAATAAATGCAAAGAGGAAAATTTGAGATTTCCCCCCTTAAACTTCCCACAACAACCTCAGCAAAACCACATGACTTGTCTTGTACAATCTCCCTGGTGTTTTCAGTGCTACTTTGGCAGGAAATCAGAATTACTGTTATATAAATTCCATCTGATGCCAGAGCTACCATCTGTGAGTAAAACTGCTTCACCTACGTCTGCCGGCAAAGCCACTCTCCCAGAGACAAGGGAGAAGGGGAAAAAAAAAATTTGATTAATTTGCAGAATGCTTGTGATTTGCTCATATATTATTATAACTGCTCATCAGCACATGACAAATTCCCAGCACTCCACACAGGAACCCGTACAGTTTCAGCAGTTTTTTGCGTCGGCACCTGACAGACTGCAGAGCCACTAATGACTTTCAGATGCTTACAAACAGTAATTCTATCTTCAAAATAAAAAGAAAAATCTGTAGGAAGAAAAGAGTAGAGTTAGTCTATTCCATTTCCTTCCTGTATATCAACATGATTTAACATTTCGGGGCAGCAGCGGTTCCAGGATCACAACACGGCTGCTCCTTGCCTGTAAAAGACAAAGACTGCCAATCTCAGGGGGAAAGGTGGAAGCAAAAGCCAGTCTCTGAAGGCTTTTGCTAAACCAGCTCCACGGAGAGCCAGATACAAAGCAGGTAGGCTAGGAAAAGGCACACCTACCCTGCGGTACTGACATAAAACACCATCTCTCCCCAGCACTCCTGAATTCCATATCTATTTTCCTATTTTAATACTTCTGATAACCTTGTGCATTTTCAGGGAACACATCTGCTTCCTAACTGCAGCCGAAATGTTTTTTTCCCCCCTTTAAAACTATGATTATGCTTCCTGAAGCACTGTCTGTGTGCTTGATTGCCTGTTTTAGATTAGAGATTTTAGCAAGGAAACAAAGACTTCAGAGTGCACATCAGTCCTGCATATGAGAAACCACAGAAGGAATAAGCAATAAAATGTGATGCACCATCTGTCCACAAACAATAACCTGGATGTTCTGAAGGCTTACAAATTATTTAGCACACAACCTCACCGAATTATAGGACCCTTAAATAGAGCAATAGACTGGGAATGAGAACCTCTTTGATGTCCTTTTGTATTTTTTTCCCCCCCAACTCAGCCCTCGATTGATTGCTAACAGTGGAGGTATTTCTCAATGAATGTTGGAGCAAATTGATTTTTATCAAGTAGCTCTCCGTAGAATATTTTGCCACAGATCTGAACAGTGGGGTATACGCTGCCTCTCTGGCCCTAGCTTGCTGCAAACAGATTGTTAATCAAAAGACAGTCTAAAAGAATAGTCAGTTGGGAAATTCAGTCCTAAGGGCAAAATGCTGCCCTCGGTACTCATGCGCAACTCCCACTGGCTGCCACAGGAGCTCACAGGAATGCTCAGTGAGGAATTTGACTTCATTAAGTACTAGAAGGTTTCTGGCTGGACTCTTGTGGAACGAATCTTTAACAAAGAATCAGATTTTCCCCCTTTGCCTTTCCCCCCCGACCCCCCCCCCAAATTGTATCCTGTTCCAATTAAAAATAAAATGACATTTTTCTTAGCTGTCATGCTGAAGCACACTGATCTTGCATGCAAAATGCATTTGCAACTGAGCACACTCCAGGTACTGTAAACTGGAGTACGTCAAAGCTACTGGATCCCTAGACAAACCTGGCAGCCCTCAGCAATCTGCACATATACCAAAATCAAGACATTCAGAGATTAGCGTTTGGCCTAGAGGATTTTGGTTCATCACATTTAACTGTAATATCATATAAAAAAACAACCAAATGAATATAAAAATTACTTTTTTTTTTTTTTTTACTATGCAGTGGATTGCAAGATTTCTAAATCTATAGTTTCATTCAACCTTATCTTTATGCTATAAATTCCTGAGATCCTGAGATTTTAGGAACACTAGCATTTGTTTTTTCCCAATCGAAGCACACCTCTAAACACATGCTCCAAAATAAATTAGCATCCCTAAAAGCCACACACTTAATTTTAAAAAGGAAGAGCTTTGCTACCATTTATTAACAACCTGCCCTAAATATTTCTTTTGCTTTGGTTTCTTAGATTTTTTTTCTGCAGCTTTTCTTAACACAACATTTCCCAAGCCAGCTCTCAGCCAACAACCATCCAGACCAACCTGCCTAAGGTCTTCATAGTATGCCCTTTAACCTTTGGTCTAGATGGCAGCTCAAAATTCAAATTAAAAAATAGATAGTAGAAGATAGATTTTTATTTTTTTTTTTATATCATATTCTCTTTGACAAACAGGGGCCAAGAGGGAGGTAACTCTATAATTAACTTTAGATACGCCTAATGTAACTCCATTATCATTGATGAGTTTTATGGAAAGACACTGAGAAGGCAATGTGTCTTCTAGAGTTTCATTATGGTGCCAGTACTATAGAAGAATATTTCAGTATTTAGGTCCTGATTCAGCATACTGCAGAAGGTTAGGCGCACTGTAAAGCCTGTAAGCCATTCATTGACCTATGTAGAAAGGTATATGTGTTTACTCAACACACAAGTGTAAGTTGTCTCTAAGCTGGGGCCTTGTAGTCTAAGTCTTACTTCCAAATACTCACAAAAGAGGCATGGAAATGTGCCTGGGCTAAAAGCTGGCACACTGCATTTTTCTTTCAGAATCCATATTCCTTTTGTATCTATTTTTGCATTTATTTTTATGTGCTATCTGCTCCTGGTGTGAAAGGGGCAGAGAGCCTCAAGGATGCCATGTGCATGAGGGCCCACCAGCCCACCACATTATGGGTGCATCCACAGCATTGTCCCGGCCACCATCCACCTGTGGGCTGGAGCCTCCCTGGTCAATGAGAGACCACCAGCTGCTGAGTGGGAGGTCAGTAATTTTATTGTCACTACAGGTCACCAGGAGCTTGCTGGTTGCTGTACATGTTGCACACAGACCAATACTCAACACCCAGAGCTGAGGGGTGGCTTTAGCTCTTATCCATGTCCCTAAACACAAGCGTTGCCACCAGCAAAGGGCACATGATGAAGGGCCTGTTGGATAAAAGGTCAGGTGTGATGGGGCTTTGAGCAACTTGGTTTAATGGAAGGTGTCCCTGACAGCGGCAGTGGGTTGGAAGTAGATGATTTTTGAAGGTCCTTTCCAAGCCAGACCATTCTAGGATTATATGATATGCAAAAAATCCATTAGATGTTAAAGCTAAAACACCAAAATCCTTTTCCAATAACTTCTGTGGTAGTCAGTACACAGAGGACCAGACATGACTGAGGATTTTATTTTGAATAAAATTGTAGAAGTCCAAGATATAGAAGTTTCCATGGGCAGTGGGACTCAAAGTGCCCATTTAGAGTATCTGGGTATTTTTTTTGTGATTTAAAGTGATCCATACCTATCTCTGAAGAACTTAAGCCAAACACAGCATGTCCGGTAGCAAAGAGGCAAATGTTCCTTCCATCAGTACCTGGCACACCGAAGCCTTGCTCTAAGCCATGCTGCCTATGGGAGAGCCATGCAGTCTTGCATAAGCATCACTGACTTCCATCATCTTCCAGAGAGAAGGTTTGCTTATATGAAATCAATGGCAGGCTCCAAGCTCTCAAGCAAACTGATACTCACTTGGGTGTCTCTGTATAAACCAATCACTTTGCAACAAAACTAATGTATACAGTGGTTAGAAGAGGCCAAAATATTTGCCTTTGGGACAGGCCATGCAATTCCTCTGATTTCAACAAATAATCTGACCTGTGTAACTTTTCTCTATCTACTGTTATGCTAATCAGAATGGAGAGGTCTATAAAGGTACTTAAAGAGACAACTAAAAAAAATTAATCTGTGGTTTAACTTAATGGTCAACTCAATACATATTGAAAAGTCAACTGAAATGCTGCCATTAATATAATCACTCCTTCTAGAGTGGTAAATACTGCATGGAAATACCCATCAGGAGCCAAAATCTGATCTCAGACAAATGCAAGACCAGAACCGCACACTAATGGAGGAAAGCTGGGCCAGTGTTACACAGAGCCCTACCACTCTGAGCATTTAGGTATCAAGACCCAGGCCACTAGAAAAGCTCTTTAAACTCCATGGGATGGGATTAATACAATGAGATATTGAAAAAATAATAATCTGGGTTTCTTTTTGGACTTTTCCAGCTTTCTGGATTGCTGCTTTCAAGCATTTTTCATAACTGTAAAGTCTAAAGAATTACTTTCTCATAAAAAGAAAGGAAAAAGGTTTTTCTATAATCACATGGCTACCATGGTGAGAGCCTTTTGGAAACAGGAAGCTGCCCTAGCTGTCCTAGTAAAATTGGACAAGCTGTGGGACCCTCGGCCTTCACTCCTGCTTCTCGGCTCTCTGACAGGTGTGCATTCAAAGCTGTTACTCTGTGAATGACCCTTCACATTCCAAATTAGTAATCCTGCTCTTTAATAGAAGGAAGCAAACTTAACAGAGTTTAACTAGCATTTTCTGCATGGAAAAACTTATTCTTTAAATTTTAATATATGGGAGGTACACTGTAGGCAATATCTTCTGAAATAACGTTAAAGATTTGAATATTGTGCTGGGGGAGACACGAAGGTCAGATTTAAATCCTGAAGGTAGCATAAAAAATTTAGATAAAACTGTTTGCGTATATTTTTGTGTAGCATGTGTCCTGACAGTGTCACCATCGGCATGGGCTTCAAAATTCATAATCCACTATGCTATTTTTTAAAATAGTTTGATTTGTTTATTAACTGTGCTTTCCTATTTCCATGAGATATAGACATCGACAGTGAATAGACCTTTTCTAATTGAACTGATAGCTTGAAAGTGAACATGTCCTTGAATTTACACTGAAAGATAGACAGTGATTACTTATAATAAGGGATTTAGTCAACTGCCTTTCCATTTGTACAGCAAGGACTTTATCAACAGACCATGTTTAGGTAAATAGTGCCAAATAAGATAAATTCTGTATTAAAGGACGAATGTCTTACAGTGTCAGATGTACATGGAAGAGACATTTGGCTGATGATATGTCCTGTAAGTATAAAAGAGAGTATTAAGATAACACTTTATGCTAGCATTAATACATCAAAGTTCTGGACTGACCTGTTTCATCCAAAGTGAAAGAGAGGATGCTCTTAATTCCTATCTAAGATTAATTTAATTCAGAAGGCATTCAGCCTTATGTCCTCTTTTGCAGCTTTGCAAGAATTGCTGGTTTTGCAAAATAGCACGGCTGTACGTATGGTAATAAATGATCTGTATTTGTCTAGCCA
The DNA here is from genome assembly GCA_009867235.2 of Psittacus erithacus. NCBI lineage: Eukaryota > Metazoa > Chordata > Aves > Psittaciformes > Psittacidae > Psittacus > Psittacus erithacus. Next base: position 29,707 of record WYDI02030436.1, read on the forward strand.
GAGTTGAAGCCTTTCTTTAAAAACACACACACACACACACAGCTCTGTCTCAGTGAGCTTGCTTTGCCCACAGTGTTAGAGCTTAGCTATCTCCTTGCTGAAGGGCCTATTTGTCTGCTTTAAGTGAAATCACTCAATTCTCAAAAGTCAGTGGAGGACTTTGGAAGGGGGAGGGCTGGGAGAGGCCACTCCAAATAAGTTCCATTAATCAAAAGACACAGTCTAATGTAACTAATATTTTACAATTAGAGAAGACAAGATGGAACTAAAAGCCATCTATCTCTCTTACACCACATGATCATCGATTCATAATCAGAAGACTGAGAGTCACACAAAGATGCATTTACAGGGGCTGGGGGAGGGGGCTTGGTCGGAGCCGGAGATAATGAACACGATGAGAAGGAGCGGCGCTGAAGGCTGGGGAAAGATGACAGAGTGGTTCAATGGTGACAGATGACACGAAGATGAGTACTGATACCTGACAGGCAGCGAATGATGACTGCAGTCCTTTCCCACCATTATGATCCTCAATTATCTTGGTAAGGACTAAGAGGAAAAAAAAAAAAAAACCCAGCTGAAGTGGCTCAGCCCATCCGTTTATTTATAAGCTGGGATAATGCTGGAGTGTGCCAGGCTGCTGAAAAAGGCCACCTTTTCACAATTGGATCAGCACTTTATAGGAGCTGTAGCTTTCATTGTCAGCGCTCATGGGCACAAGGGGAAATGGGTAAAATACAGTACTTGTCCATCTGTTTTGTAATAAAATTCCTAAATCTTCCAAGGGACTTATTTTTTTTCTTTCAGTGCCACCTTCAGGAAAAAAACTAAAACCCTGGGCTAACAAAAAAAAAAGAAAACTCTCTTTGTATTTGCATGTAGAATTAGAATTAGGGGGCTGCAGCCTGTGCTCCTGAAATCACACGCACAAATTTGTCCCAACATGTAATGCGTGGTGGGGAAGGAGCCAGTGTGAGCAAGAGCCGGAGCTGTGAGGAGCATGGGAACATAGTGAAGTGGAACTTTTAAAGATTCTTCATTGATTTAGGGAATTATTAATAAAAGGGAAGAAAGTTCACTCGAGACTGCTTTGTAGTTGCAGAAGATGCCACAGGCTAGCATTTCTATGCCAAAAAATATGCTGCTCTGCTACATTATTTATTTTTAAAGACACAGATCTCCTAGCTATGTTGGATTCATTGCTTTTGAGAAAAAGAAAAACAAATTAAGACTAATGTTCTACACAGCTCCCGATAGCAGTAAATATTTGATCAGAACAATTCACATTTAAATGTTGACATACTAAAAATCATATTTTGGAAGAAATATTTCTTCTTCTCTCTTTAACCATAACTTTCCTTTCCTATCCTCTTCCCTCTCCTTGTCCTCTTGGAAGAATGAAGTCACACAATGTAGCACAATATTTCCTTCCAATGGAAAAAAAAAAAAGTATAAAACCAGGTCAAAATAGCCTTGCTTTCTTCAAAGAAAAAAATTAAAAAAGAAAAATCCCATGAACTATGCAGGTCACACATGCTCTGCAATTTTGCCAGTCTTTTCCCTCCTGGAGCTCTGTCCAAAAGACTGGGCTTCTCAGAACATCGCAACACAGAGCCATCCATAGCACCCACTTCCACAGGCAGGAGTGAGCACCAAGAACCAGGTGGGCAACCTGATCCCCACGAACGCTTGGAGCAGCTTAAATACACCACATTGGGCTTCATCTGACCCCATGTAAAAACTTCCCATGTACTTTTCCTGGCTTCAGGACTGTGAGCACAAGAAGTACATCAGCAAGAAGACATACCAGAGAGGAGCTATGTCATCTGGGGTGGAAGGAAAGTGCCACCCAGTTACACCAGTTCCAGCTGGCCAAGTGGCCTGTAGAAAAAAGCATTAACAGCACTAAAGTTCAGTAGGTGCCAGAGATGTTTAGTGAAGAAGCTCTAAATTATGGCTACATATGTTAGATAAAATAACAGATAGGGGAAAAAAAACCCACAATAGTGAGCATTAGCCTAAATACACCTGCTGATGTGGACCACCTCGTAACTGCCTTAAAGCTCAGCTGCCTGGGCTGGAAAGCTCAATGTCAGGAGAAGGAGAAGGTATATCAGGATATGTGTCTACAGGACTACATGGGCGTCACTGGGTTGACAAGCAGCATGTTCACAGAGAAGTGAAAATACGTTGTGTGACATATGGCACCTTTTATAGAGCTGCCTTTTAACTGATAGTTTCCACCTCTCCTTTTGCACAGAGAACACACACACAAGAATGGGTCGGAAAGGACCACAGGGAACAAGCCACACTTGCACCAAGAAATACAATGCCCATCTCACAGACAGTGCATGCACAAGGAGGGCCTTGCTCGTATGAGAATATAACTATTCAAAGAAGCATTTCCCAGATTTTTACTTAGGAATCCGAGTTGTGAACAAATGTCCTTAATCTGCCTACTTCATGCACCTGAGAACTAAGACAAGTTGAATTCATGATCATTGCCCTAATTAGCCCAAACAAAAGCTGTAGATGTGAAAAGCATGGTTCTGATGTAGGGGTCTTAGTAACAATTCATCAATTGATAAATTATTGTATGGCCAGAACTGGGTTTCATAAATAACACATCCTCAGAAGTGATGACAACTGACACAGCATAAACCCCATTTTGTCAGTGGTTTTTCACAAGAGTACATGCTTCTCTTGGGCACAAGTTTGACTCATCTTCATGTAACGCTATTTCAGTATTTGTGGCAAAACAACTCTACTGCCAGCAGTGGATTCACAGCTGTGTAAAAATCAGACTATCATAGTGATTAATTGGGCTAACTTAATCTGAACATGAAAATTAAGCAATTGCACTCACAAATATCTAATTTAGTATGTGCATGCAACAGTGTAATTTGCACATACAACCACACTCTTTGGGTAAATGAGGTACACAATTACGAACAATTATTTTCTGCCCTTTGCTGCATGTGGAAATTCTCTGAGTAAAATTCTCACTATTGATACTCAATCCAGGCAAACGAATACTTCTTGCATCTGCCAGTATCACTCCCATGTCCCAAATGGCTATCAAGATGAGCCACATATACTGATCAACCAGAAGACAATCTAATAAAAAGGATAAAAAAGGGAGGTTGGGGGGAAATAATCTTACTATTAAAATGTGGTTGGTTTTGCTTGAATAACAACTTAGCAAGCAGGAATATGAGATTTTTGCTTGAAGAAGCAGCACCAGATTTGAAGCTTTAAACTAAGTTTGGAAAACTCTTCAGAAAAGTTTGGTTAGTTTTAGAATAAAAGGTTTAGTTAGTAGCATAATATTATGATTCTGTTCTTGATGGAGCATTAAGATACTGACGTTAATTCTGCTAGCAGCTAGAACCACAAGGGTTGCCCTTCAACATGCGGCAACAATGTAAGCTAAAGTTTACCTGTTTATTGTCCCAATAACTTTTGAGCAGTAGGAAATAAATATTAATAGCAGAAAGGTGCATTAATGATTTCAGACAGAATTGAACAGGAGTTATCTGCAAAATGAGAAGGGGACAGGGAAGGCACATAGGAAAACAAAAAAGAAAAACATAAAAAGCCCGGCAGGCAGCAGAACCCAAACTGCACAAGAAGTGATGAACTCGAGAATAATTATTTACTGGAGCACACCGCTAAAAATCTTTCACGCACATTAAAGTGCTGGTTACCGGCGGTTCACTGCGCGCCCTCGCCGCTGCTCGGACCCATAGAACACACCGCACAGATCACCTCCCTCCGTCTCTGCCCTGTTCTCGCCGCGGCGGTGTCGGAGCCGGGTCGAGCTCCCGCAAGCCCTGCACGGTCGGGCCGCGGTCGGTGCGCAGTGCGGGGCGGCAAGGCACGGCGCTGAGGGCGGTCTGCAGCGCCACCGCGAGGCGGCGCCGCAGCACAGCACCGTACTGTGCAGCGCCGTGCCGCACAGCGCGGCCCCGCAGCACCGCGACTGGCTCAAGCCGCGGTCGCCACTGCGGCCGTGGTTCAGCCTCCTCCGCACCCTCGCGCAATCGTGGATACAAAACCAGACCGACGCAGGTCACGCGTTGCAGATGCCATTAAGCCCCGTGTTGGTAGCGGGAAGGCGGAGGGAGGCGTTAGAGGTGCAGGATAAAGCTGAAAAGCCTGCCGAGATGACAGGGAGCTGCTGAAAGACATCCTGGGCTGCTCCGCATGGCTTAGTTTTCGGTGGCACTGCTGATAGGGAGGTTTTGCTCCATGCGATAGGGTCACCGTGTTGAATTTTTAACCCTTGTGCGGCAAACTTTGTTTTAGGGGAAAACGGGCTAATCTCAGTCATTCTAAAGGAAGATCAATACGAGAAAGAAAATGCCAGTGACACAGAATTGATTTTGCCCTTCCCAGCCCTTCCAAGTGTGGGCAAAGCCCCAGAACATACATGTGTACCTTTGGGCTCAGAGCACGTTTTTGCTACTCCTTCCTGGAGGGAAGGGATGGGGTCCAGAGGGATCTGGGGACGCTGGAGAGGTGGGATCATGCAAACCTCATGAAGTTCAAGAAGGCCAAGTGCAAGGTCCTGCACTGGGATCAGGACAATCCCAAGCACAGCTACAGGTTGGGGAGGCTGGATGAAGAGCAGCTCTGACGAGAAGGTCTTGGGGGTGTTGGCTGACGAGAAGCTCAACATGAGCTGTCAGTGTGCGCTTACAGCTGGGAAACCAAGCATGTGCATGGGGCTGCATGACCAGCAGCATGGCCAGTGGTTAAGGGAGAGGATTCTCCTCCTCTGGCGAGATCCCCCTGCAGTCCGGCAGCCAGCTCTGGCGCTCCCAACATAAGAGGGGTATGAACTTGCGTAAGCGAGTCCAGAGGAAGCCACAAATATGTTCCAAGGGCTGAAACCCTCTGCTCTGAAGACAAGTTGAGAGACCTGGCCTTGTTCAGCCTGAAGAAGAGAAGGGTCCAGGGAGCCCTTGAAGCAGCTTCCAGTGCCTAAAGGGGCTGACAAAAAACCTGGAGAGGGACTTTTGACAAGGGCCTGTAGGGACACGACAAGGGGGAATTGCTTTAAGATTAAAAAGGGCAGATTTATATTAGACATTAGGCAGAAGTTCTTCCCTGTGAGGGTGGTGAGGCCCTGGCACAGGGTGCCCAGAGAAGCTGTGGCTGCCCCACCCCTGGCAGTGTTCAAGGCCAGGCTTGACAAGCCTTGGAGCAACGTGGTCTAGTGGAAGGTGTCCCTGCCTGTGGCAGGGGGTTGGAACTGGGTGAGCTTTAAGGTCCCTTCCAACCCAAACCAGGCTGTGATTCTATAATCCAGATAGTGCAGGCTTTCCACAGGCTGGGGCAGTGGTACTGCTCCCCTGGCAGCACACAGAGGTGAAAATGAGATCAGATTGTGTCCCGAAACTATCTACAGCATCAAAGCTCTTTTACAGTCTTATGACTGATGTGAGACCAAATCTTAGCCATAGTACTATCAGACAAAATTAAACTGAGAGCTCTTCTTTCATCCTCCAAAGGAGAAACTTTGCCATAAGAAAAATAACTGGGTGAACAGAGAGGAGACAAATGAGGGGAAAGGTAGGGCTGGAATTAAACAGAAAAAAGAAAGTACATCACATCACTAATTGAGTCAATTCCTGGCTTATAAAGCCAGAAGGCACCATTGAGATCACTCCTCCTGACCTCCAAGCTCGTGCAATGTAGAGGACTTCCCAGAATTAATCCATGCTTTGAGCCTAACAGCTGTAGCTGAAGAACCAGATGATAACTTTCATAAAAATATCCTGTCTTCATGTAGTATATCCTAAGAAGAATCTGCTGAAATCCTCATTACTTTGTGCAAATGGCTGATTATCTACCAGGCAGAACTCTTTTCTGCCAAACACCTCTTCAATGTAAAGTTTGTGCTCCAACTGCTTGTTAAACTGAACTCCTTGGATAAACTGAAGATGAACTCTGAGATTGCTTCCCTCCAAGCCATGCTTTCTATCCTTTGTGCATTTTCATAGCTCTCCTCTGAACCCTTTAAAGCTTGCATACAGCCAGTAAGGCCAATATAGACCAGGAAGTGGTGATCACACCAGCATAAGCACCACTTCCACACATTTCAGCAGTCTCTGGTGGGACCTCCACAGCTTACGTTAGCCCCAGAGCCAACAAAATGCATGATCTTCAGGTATATATTTCCTACAACTATCTGAAAATCTCTTTCAGCGGTCCTGCTCCTCAGCTCCTGCCTGTTCTTTAGGAGTGACTTGTGATCTTATGTTTGACTTTAAATTATTTCTGTGCAGTTGAGCCCAATTCATGGAGCAGCAAGTCGATGCAGAGTGATATGGATTTCCCTCTTCCTGGGTGTGTATCTTCTTACTGGCCGCAGCCTCTGGGCTAGTTGCAAACTTTCTAAGTAGCCAGGTTTTCTGTAATGCAACTGATTAAGACAAAAGCCCAAAACAAGTCAAAACCCCATACATAATATCAAAATCTGGATAGTTCAAGTGACGTTAAATGTCACTGATGATGCAGTGGTTTTCAACAGTAAACTTTGAAGTGTTTTTAAAAAGGGGTAAGATTCAGTGTTTGTATTTTACAAACTGAGAATATAAAAGCATGGAAGTTGATTGACATCCCCAGGGTTACACTGTAAGGTGGTGGCAGAGTCAGGAACAAGATGTGAGTCTCCAGCATTGAATGGAGCACTGAAGCCACCAGCCACATTTCCAATTTAATAGCTCCCTACTAGATAGGCAATTTTTAATCCATTCAATATGCATCATACATTAATTTTACAATATTAATTTGAAATCATTCATTAATTTGTAATCGGCTTACTTGAAGCAATCAAAATGTCACACTACAGAAAGACAAAGCCATACAGTCCACTACCCAACCTTGCTACTTTTACCAAACCAACTTGCAAACCCATAAAAAAAAAAATCACATTAATTTTGACAAGATTTGTTTTCACAAACATATATTGATTGGCATTAATTATGTTTTCCACCATTAATTCTTTATGAAATGAGTCTGAACTAATCTATTTCATTATTTTCTCCAGACAGAAGGAAGTCTGGTAATTATTTAGGTCACAAGATTGTCTTACTTCCAGCTTTCTGAAAGTTTGTCGTCCAAAACATAATGAGAGCCACATTTAATGCAAGTCTCTATTTTTGTCTATTTATTAAAATGCTTTGACTGTTAACATATTTCTCTGTTTCCTGAAGTGTACAGGCCCAGCTACCATCTTGTTCTTAGGAGGAGAGCCCACCTTCAGTGCTGCATGCCCAGACAGGGAAGCTGACTGTAGATACAGACATAGGTGCTGGTGCAAGGAAATGGGGCAAGTGAACTATATGAAGCTTTATATATGATAAAATGTGTGATATTTCTAACAGTATATTTTACCATTTGGACATCCTGGATAGCTCAGATCTAGGTCCGTGCACATGCGTAGACTGCCTTCAGCAAGACGCAGCTCTAAATTTTGAAGAGATTAAATAGTAGATAGGACACAAGCCAGATCAGGCGATAGAAAGCACTACACTGGCTAAAAATGGCATATGGTCTGAGCCCTCCTCCTCTGGTAGGGAGGCAGGAGCCAAACACCATTTAACACTGATAAGGGTTTTCCAGCAACATGGTCTCCAGAGTAGGTGCAGAAGCTTTGTACAATGTGAGGACAGAAGAAGCAACTATCCATCTTCCTTTTGTCACTGTGGCTTTTAGGGTGAAGCCCTCAGGCAGAATCAAGTTTGCAGCAAGCAAAAATAGTTGCAAAAAGGTAATACAAGGATATTTACTTTGAACGACAGTGAACCTACCGGTTTAAGGAAAGATACAACTTTAAGCCAAACTATTCTGTTTGTCCATCAAATAGCTTTCCTACAGAAAGGAATAATGATGTTACCAAAATCACACGGTTTCCTCAAGCTGCTCCTAAGGGAACAGGACAGCTGTAGTGTGAGAGGGACTAAGAAACCACAAGGCCCTGCCATAACTTGCCCAGTAAATGCCTCCCCGGGCTGCACAGCTTCCTGAGGAGCTGGGATTCCTCCACTCACATCTTTTCCCCTGTTTTCAGGGTCAATGCAAAGGAAGATTCTCATTGCTCCACCCCCTCACTTTTTAAGCATGTTATTTTTCTTCTTGTTACCCTCTTATCTACTCCCATCTCTTTGGAGTGATTTTGGGTTATGCCTTATAACGGGTAGATAGAGGATTCATTTGGAAAGTTAGTCAATAGAATTGTTCTTTGCTTGTAATATTAATTTTAATTGTACAAACTTTCTCCTGATTCACCCAGGGACACAATGGATATCTCTTAAGATCCTCATGCCTCATTTTACCTTTTAGTAATGTTAGAGCATATCTTTTAGGAGCATTATGAGAATGAATTAGTGAATGTTTTCAAAACTGTTAGGCAAGTGCATACATTATTATTCTCTTCATGTGATCTATTTCCTTATGATGTACTCAATTGAGCCAGAAGCCAGAACTCCTCTGTGACATCCAGAGAGGATGTGTTGGAAGCACTGGATCAATTACTTGGTATGATTCAAAAGCTGTAAGGCTCCTTGGACAGCTCCCACAATGATGACTTTCTCTGCAAGTGGGGACTCTGGGCCCATGTACAGCAGCTGACATGCAGTGCTGATATCCTGCTTCCCAAATGAAGTCTATGCCAGAAGCACAGACTGACAGCCCAGTGATGCTGAGGTGACCCTGGCAGCTTACTGGCTTGAAACGAAGACACATTTCTATGTGCTCCTGTGCACTTGCTTCTAACAGTCATGTTGAAGCCCAGGATTATGAGGTTTCCACCTATCACTTGACTATAAAAGCAGAAAGGATTATTTTAACAGCAAACTTTTTATTCATCTAAGTTTCCTTCATCTTCCTGCACTATCCAAACTGTTTTGCATTATAAAACACCTTAAAAACAGCCACAAAAGGTGTTACACAGACTTCTGAACAGTTGACAGTTATAATTCTAGTATAGTTCACCTGTTTTTTTTGGGCAAAGGAACAAATTGCGCTTTGTTTTTCAATACTACCATACTTAGTCTGCTCTTGATTGAATGCAGGATGCGTAGTTACATTAAGAATTAATATCTAGCTTTAATATGTTTTCCAGGGTCCTCTACATGAAAACTTTTCCTTTGGCAACCTTTGCACCCATAAAAACCAGACACATGCTCAGTTCACAGCAGTAATCTTTCCCTGAAAATATAAAATGCTATTTCTTCTTAGATGGTATGTTAGTTAAAGAAAATGTGTTATGCACCTGGGGATTGATTAACTTGAAGTGTAAAAAGAAATGGGGCCTCATTTTCTTGGGATTCTTTTTTTTTTTTTTTTTTCGGTAGAAAACTCAAGACTCCAAACATCCAGCTCAAAACCTGATTGGAAACAGAAATTCCAGCTCATAAGTATTCTGTGATGAGTCACAAGAACAATAGTTTAGTGCCTGTTGCTTCCAGTTCCCTTCTAATGGCCAGTTTCCACATGTGGACCACCAGGACTGGGATCAGAGTTGCCGCCTTTTGGGAGTATTTTCATTATTAGCAGGACATACGCTAGGACCAGATCCCCGACTGAATCAAGAGGAGAAAAATTGGGAAGTAGAATCAATTGCTATATGGAGAAAAACAGATTAAGAGGTCCCAACATGCCAAAGAAATAAAAAACACCTCTCTGGGTATGTTTGATACATCTGTGAGAAGTCCCTGTCTTGGGATGCACTCTGCAGGAGAAGGAATTAAGCATCATATCTGAAAATACCAAATTAAAACCCCACTATAAAGTGTTTATTTCCGGATTCTCATGTTCTGAGAGACAGTTTCTTGATTTGAACGGACCTGACTCATGATATTGGATTTCTTGAGGCTGGCAATGACACAGAGGCACCTAAATCTTCTTCCTCCCTAACAAGCTTGGCTATCAAAAGGAAGCCCTGGAGGGCAACAAAATCACAGCAACCCAAACAACGGCTTTCACAAGCATCATCGGGATGACTTCTGAACTGTGACTTTTCAGTTCTGCAGCTTTGGGCAATCTAAAGTATTCTTTGTAAATGGATCTTTGGTAAAAACCCATTGTCTGAGGGGAAAAAAATTAAAAGGAAAAAACTGTCATAAAATTTACGCTAGCACATTTTCAGTCATCCATAATAAAAGTAATGTTAACATCTGCCTTCAACCTTAAGGACCGCCCTACATCTGCTCTGTTCAGAAAGCTCAGGTAAAGAGATGACAGATCTTTTATTCCAACTCTTGATGGTCACTAAATGATTTGGTGAGCCAGGCAATGTCTCTGACTTCATTACAGCTGGGTTTGTAGATCACACAAGTATTTCTCTTTGCCATACAATCTATGATATTAATTCAAAACCAGTATTCCTTTATGCGTTTAACAAGGAGATACGGTAGCATTTGCCCACTTTCTCTGGGCACAAGAAAGGTACTACACCATACAGTTGTACCCATTCAGTCTTCCCTATATAAAACACTTAAACACCATATACTGTTGCTTCATTGAAAAGGCAGTATGCAGACAACGTCATCAGAGGTGCTTTGACCACAGTGTTGGCACAAACTCTTTGCTAACAGTGGGCAATGAAGCATGGGGAGAGATTGCAGACCTGTCAGCACTGCCGCCTCCAGAGGTCAGAACTGATGCTTTAAGGGCCCATCCTCAGGAGTGGGAGCCCCTCAGCATCCATCCTGGCTCCTGGGCTGATCTCAGTGAGCTGTCCCAATGATATCATTGATCACCACAGCCACTCGTGGCACTTGGACTCCTGTCTGCTTGAAATGAGCGGGGTACCTCACAAACTCCTCTCTCACAAAGAACTTCTTCATATGAGGAACTGACAAAATCTGCAAACACTTTCTTTCCTACCAGCTACTTCCGAACTTGAAATCAATGATTTGGAGACAAAAAGCATCCTTAACATATCTTATAGTGAATTACTTTTCTACATAATAGTATTCTGAATCTGTGCAAGATCTGTAAATAAGGCTTAGCTCCTCCCTCGTGACTTGAAATCACATGAACTTGGGGGTTTTATCACAATATTGCTGTCTTTTGGAAACAGACCCATCACTATTATTTCTGCTCAGGATATTTCACTCCTTTTGGTATGTGAATTTTGCTACAGTTTTCTTTTACTTCTTAAAATGCCTCATATTATGAAGAACAATTCTTACGTATTTCACGCTATTAAATTGGCCATGAAAAACGTTTACATATGTCTGGCAAGAAACTTTTGTGAACAGATTCGAGTTAAGTCCTAGTTAAAAGAACTTTATGTGCAATAAAGTCCTCAAAAATATTAAAAATCATATTTAAAGCATTCTCATAAAATGTGTATTGAGAAAGGGACGTTTAATTCTCAAAGGCTCCATTATTGAAGCAAAAATTAATATTTGTACTGTTCCTAAATTGGAATAAAATTGCAAGGATGCAAACACCATCCTATATCATAATCTATAAACCAGTCGCAAATGTTAAATCAACTGTAAAAATGATTTAAAATCTACATGACTAATTTTATTAAACTGATTTAAAATCACATTTGTGCTACCTTCATTTATTAACTGTATTTCAGACAACACTGTGCTTATAATGGATTTGCATGAATACAAATGTACATGTAGAAACTATCTGATAAAAGGGACAAGACCTTTCCTCATCTGGTCATGTTTTCTTAGCACATGCTTGTGGTAAACAGAAACATATAAATTAAAGATGCAGAGGTCTTGTTAGGTTTCGCAGTCAATTCTCTGCAATTTTATGGTTGTTCTCTTCAGCTTGTTTATTCATTCTTTGTTCCAAGTTTAGAAAACCGTTCACAAATATTAATTAATATCTGTAATGCTGTAGCCATTTCTAGTATCATTCTGGCTTCTTGCAGATGGGAGAACTGAGGGCTGTGACTTTCCATTTAGCTCTAACATAGATGCAACTAAATCAACAAAGGTATTTCTGTGTTTTTTTGGTGATGTCAATTAGAATCAGCAGCTAATCTTGAGATAGATAAGAAGGGGTCATATGAGAATTTTAGGGAGCTCACAAGCTGTTGATGGCTTTCCAGTTATTATTTCAATGTCTTGGGATTTAATCCCACTGCATGCTCCCTGTTGAGCACTCAGCCTTGGGAGCAGGCAGTGCACTGATGTGGTCCATCACCCCAGGGATGAGCATCATTGTGGCCAGTCCGTGGCAGGACAGGAAGCAGTGATGGGAGATCCCCAACGTACAAAAGTACCAACCATGGCAAACTTCTAAAGAGCAACAGCAGCCATTTTCATAACAAAATATACCTTGGAACTTTACAGATGGGAAAGAGTTACAATATAAATACCCAATAGTCCACTGTGGGTTTTCTATTTCTGAATAAAAAATTAAAAGTTAATACTACTAACAAAAAAAAAAAAAAAAAAAAAAAAAAGGCAAAAGCACCACAGCCAAAACAAACTAAAACCCTACAAAACCCCAAAACAACCAAACCAAAGAAACGTAGAAAAACAACAGAGAAAAAGCTGTGATGTTTTGGAGTGTGCTTAGGCACACACCGCACAATGTTCTGGAGTCAGGGTCTGCCCTTCCTGTGAGCTACTGGTGTCTTGGCTGGGTGGTGGCACCAGCAGGTGACACCACTTCCTGCTTTAATGCAGGTGGCTGAGAGCCTCTGCTGCTGCCATCCAGCAGCACCAAAATCAGTGGAAGTTTTCTAAGTGTTTATTAAAGAAAGAGATGCAAAGTCTTCTCACTCTGCCTTCGAAATATCACAAATTATGTTTCCACAGGAACAGGGAAAATCAGAATGAACTGTTCACAAGGCAAGATATTTGTGTGTTTGGGTTTTTTCTCCCTTTAGTGTATCCGTAACTTAAAGCATATATCCCTTCACAAAGAAAACAATTTCTTGCTGTCATACCATGAGACATTACGAAAACATTTGGGATAATTCATGTGCGATTTAAAACAGACCCCACAGAGCAACTGGTGGTCTAATGACAGCACACCACTCTAACACCATGGGTTTAGGGATGATCCTTCACTCCTACCAGCCCCCAGAGAGGGTGCAGAGACATCATGTTTGCCACTGAGGAGGGGAATGCTGCAATATTTGACTTTCTGCTGCATGACAAATTACCAGTAGCCCTTGAAAGCTCACAGCTGAAGCCATGACCCAACCAGAGGGGCTGGCAGGCAGTGTCTGAGCCTCCCCCATCTCCTCCAGGCTGTCTCACTTGGACCTACCCTAGGGAGAGGATGGAGCACGCCTGCTTTTGCAGCGGGGCTTGGTGCACACAGCCAGCAGCTTGGTGGGAAAGGGCTCCTGAGATGCTTCATCCTTGCCGTCCCTCTGCCATCAGAGTGGGGAGCAGCAGGCAGGAATCACTGTCCTGTGCTTCATCGGAGGGGGCTGGTGCCTCCATCCTCTGTAGGGACATCACCAGCCCAGCTAGTCCTAAACAGATGGCAAGGAGCCTTTTGAGATGTAGCAGTGGGGTTAGGTTTTGGTTGAGGTTCAAGACCATAGGCCTAACCTGGAGCCTAAGTGACAGGGCTAATATCTCCCCTTTGCTCTGTCCTTCCTCTGCCCTGGCCTCTGTGGCAACATTTTCTGCTGTGAGCTCTTCCAGGAGGCCGCACATGCACTTAACATGAAGGCACAAACCACCTCAAGCAGAACAAGTTTTCTAGAGTTTTGCCTGAATAAGTCTATCCAAGTGAAACGCTGCAGGACCTGTCTACGCCCTACTGGAGCACAAGAAGCCCAGAGTCACATCTGTCTTAAACCTGTGGATTTCAGCAATTGTTTCTTTCAAGCATTACCTCCTTACTGGCACACAGTGACCTTAGACATAAGGAACAATCAGCAGGATTCATTCAGATAAATATTCTAATGCACTTTCTCTTAGAGATGCTGCAAGCGTGTTTGCAAGGCAGACACAGTTACTGCTCTTTCAAGACTCCATATGACCTTTAACATAATTTTCCAAGAAAGTTAATTTCTATGATTAATGCAATATACTAAAACCCATAAATCTGATCATTTGAAGGATTCAAATTAGGAATTATTGACAGCTGATAGAACAAAAGTGCAGAGATGAGGCAGATTTTCTCATCTGTCCATCTAAATGTTGGAATATGTATTGATTAAAATACGACATGGTATAGAACCCACCATAAATCTAAAATCTATTAGATTAACACAGGCATTCAATTAACATAAAATGACAACCTAAGAGAAAAGCCTTGAATGTCCGCCTATCTCAGTTTGTAATATTTTAACCCACCTATCAGGGTATGTTTGGAGGTAAACAGAGATGTGTGCCTGGTGGGTTCACCTTGGCTCAGTACTTCTGTGTGCAAACTGAACCCTCCGGTGAATATATTCCCAGTGCATTCAAGTGCACTGATTTTCCAATTGAAAATGCTCAATTCAGGCTGAATTCAAATATTCAAGCTGAGCTTGAATATTTGAGTACAATACCAACCTGTATTTGAATACAATACAAATATAGCATTTGAGTACAATACAAAACTGTACCCGTGACAATAGGGCTGCTATTTTTAAAAGTGGCCGGTTTAGTGTCTGCATTATGCATGGATCTCCTGGGCCTAGAAAGTCTCTTCTACTTGAAGTCACCTTAGCAATTATTCCTTCCTTCAAAAAGCTGAAATATCATTAGATGCAACAAGAACATTTTCAGAGGAGTGAATTTAGCAGGTGGAAACCATGAAAACAACAGGCACACAAAACAGAATGACCTTTTCTGGGCAGTGACCCCAAGCAACTCTCAGCCCTTATGTGAGTTTATCAGCAAGGTCCAGATGCAGAAACCTCTGAAATCTACAGCTGCAGATGTTATTCCACTGAAAATTTCCTTTCTGCTGTCTTGACCAAAGTATGCTGACTAAAGCACCCAGAAGAGATCACTTGAAATAGATTTTGGGCTTTCTACTGCCTGTTCAAAATCAGGAAGCTGGTGGGGTAGTGTTACAAAACAAGAGCCATGCAAGTGGCCCAGTGTTATAAGCACAGGGGAGGCTTGCCTTCAAGCATGCTTGGCACCCTTGCTAGATGATCCCCTTTGCACAAGCACAAAATGCAATCCCAATGACAAATGAAAATTCTTCTGATGTATAACTGGTTGGGACTGGGAGTCCCATCACTGGTTAGGCATGGAAATGTGGGGGGAGCACTGGGGTTTGGGTCAAAACCCCAGGAGCCGTGGTTCAGGCTCGATTATCAGAAATGCTGCATGTTTGTGATATCACTTGATTTTAGCTGGAGTTAGAAGCACTCACACTTAAACCAAGCTCTCAAAGACTTTTCTTAAGTCTGGAAAAACCTGCCCGTCTGCAAAACTGTCAGCTATTACCTATATACCTAGTTTTCATGCCCTGGCTTGGAGTGCTTACACATGCAGAAGGGCATGTTTTTCTGCCCGTACAGGCTCAAGGGTTCCCTTGAGCTCCTGCAATGAATCCTTAAATGAATCCTAGAGCCCCTGTCCCCAGCTGCTCCCCTACAGCAGTGCCATTCCCAACACGGCTGCAGTTAAGCTGGCTGAGCCCGTCTGTTCCTTTCCCCTTCTGGCCAACTCATCCTATCAGGGCCACCTTTTGCCAGCTTATTCTTTCCAGTAATCAATAATTACCTTTCTCTGCTCCCACTGATGACTTCTGGAAGGGTAGCCTTATGTCACTGTAGCAATTGAAACCATAATCTCTGCTCTAATGAGTATTTGTCTCTGGTTCACAACTGCAAATGGGAAAGCGTTAACCCAAAGTCCCTGCAGAAGTTGACAGGGGAAGTCTGGCTGGCTGGAGCTACACACAAGCGGTTAATTCTCCCAGGAATGAAATTACTATGTATTATTAGTCTGCATATTATGTTCACATTTTAAAAGATACTAATTTTTCTCATTCTCTCCTTTTCTCCAAAGTACCACTATTTAGGACTATAGATACATAATTGCTCAGAAAAACCATTGCCCATGTTCTCTTAATATGTCCATTATATTTAATCTATCTTCAAGGCTCTATTCAAATGCAACTTGCTAATATTTTTATTATAACATTCCTTATTTCCTGTGAAGCTAACTTTCATATTACATTTCCCCCTCAGAGAGAAACTCAAGCTGTTAACCAAGAATGTTGCAAACCAGCAATATGGGAAACGAGCAAGCTTAACTGTATTTTAAAAACATTTGCATGTGGATTTCTTAAATGCTTAATTTTTTTATATTGTTTAATTGTAATAATTTTCAATAAATTCGAAATTTGCTGTTCTGAGCTGAAAATTCTGAGGTTCTTGCTAAAAAAAAAAAAAAAAAATATGCAGGATTTCAACAATTCTTTCAGCAGCAATCCCAGTGTTTTCACACTCAGCAATTCAACCTACCTGGCTTTCTCCACCACCATCAGCAGAGGGGAAAAAGATTCATTAACAGACTGGCATTTCAATGGGAAAAACAAGCTTGTTGAAAATTCCCTAACAACTCGAAGTGCCAAAGAGGCTTCTGCGGCACAGGCCAGGAATCCCAAGAGCAGCGAGCTCCAGATGTGCCAGGAGAAAGCCTGATGCAGTGCAACTGCCAGGCTTGTCCTCGCTGCAGCTGGTTCTGCCTGCACAAATAAGATCTGCTGAAGTGCTCAAACTTCTGCTTGTTTTCATAAATCAAACTAAACCCATCCAGTTTCTTTACCTCCTTTCTCTTGTACTTTTGTGCTTAAAAGAGGCCAGTAACCGAGTGAGTACGTAATTAGTATAAATGGAAACTGAATTGCGGCCTCACCCACAGAAAACAGGGGCTTCTTGAGATTAATTGGAAAAGCAAAGAAAATAACCCACTTCAGCTGAAACTGCTTCTGAAGTGCTGTGGTAAGCTCCATATGATACGAATATGTAACCTTTGTATGACAAATATACAGAACCAATGCTTTTAATGTGTCAGATGTGGCCCATCATGCAATGAAGCTTTTGAGGTCTGCAGAAAGCATCCCTGCCTCTCACTGTGCTGCTCATGCTGTGGGTTATGGATCCTGTACACCGACACTGCCTCTGAGATACATCCTTATCCTGGTGGCACCACCAGAAACCCAAAACCTCTATGCCAACGCTGATGTGTGGCATGCAGCCTCTGTGCCCTGCTGCACCAAGGCCAGGATGATGCAGAGCTGTGTTTCCCCTTCCTGCCCACTCCCTAGCAGATCCACAGTTCCCAACTCTGTCTATAAACTTCCCTCTCTGAATGTTGTGAAGCCCACTATGATGACTATTTATCAGGCTAAATATGGGTTTCGCAATATTTAGTCCTGTCAGAGGTATGAAACTGTATGGTGGTGTTGTGGTTTAAGCTTAGTCGTAAATTAGAAAAGCATGTAGCCTGCTTGTTCCCCACCACAACCTGTCCTTCCCACACACACACCCCCCCCCCACACCCCCGGAGGGGTGGGGAGGAGAATCGAAAGAATGTAACTCCCACAGGTTGAGATAAGAACAGTCCAGCAACTAAGTTATAACACAAACCACTGCTGCTGCCACCAATAATAACAATGATAAGGGAAATAACAAGGGAAGAGAATACAATCACCACTCGCCAATTGAGCAGAGAGAGCTAGCCCTTCCGGGTAACTGCCCGTTACATCCTGGGCATGACGTGCTGTGTTATGGCATACCTCTTTGGTCAGTTTGGGTCAGGTGTCCTGTCTCCGCTTCCTCCCGGCTTTCCCTCCTCCCTGGCAGAGCATGAGACTCAGAAAGTCCTTAGTCAGTCTAAACATTCTAAGCAGTAGCTAAAAACATCAGTATTATCACCGCTGTTCCCAGACCAAAAATCAAAACCACAGCACTGCACCAGCTACTAAGAAGAAAAATGACTGCTACTGCTGAACCCAGGACAGGTGGTGAGTCCACTACATTATTAAGCAAAATAATCACAGAAAAATGAACAAGTAACTAAAATGTCTCACAAACAACCCATTGACTAAAAAAGCACTATCCCCTTGGATTGAATACCTTCTGAGCAATCTGACAGTATGGACAATGGGCTGAAATAAAAAGTGAACATGATCTCTGCACAGGGATTTTGGCCATCCAGAGCCATGTTGGGATCAAACCAACCCTCTGTACATTGCCAGATGAAAACTCAGGAGAGTTATCTCCGTTGGAGAGACAGAACCAGACCAGAACTGAGATCCTAACAGGTTTGAGCAGCTATGTTGCAATGCATACTAGCAGCCCAGGATGCAGTCTACTTTCTTGCCCGTCTCCAAAGGGGTGAGCCCCGGCAAGAGGCACTCCCCAGCAGAACTGCATCCCATGAGCTGATCAGGGCATGCTGTACCCCAGGGATGAAAACATATTTCTCACACTACACTAACATCCGAGCAAAAGGCAAATGCATGCCCAGTATGTAATCTTACTTTACGCTGTGTGGAAATGGATCATTACTTTTCACCTAGAAAGGCCTGCTATGAGTTACAGCAATTAGCAGGAGAAAGGTGGATAGGGAATCACCATGGGATACCAGACTCTCATTGGTCTAAAGGTACTACTTGTAGCTTTGAATATGGCACCACCTTGGTGTTAGGTTGTAGTTAAGACAGACACACAGGACTTTCACAGCAAAGATACCAGGAATCAGTGTTTTCACCTTCTGAAGTGACAGACCTCTCAGCTCTTTATGGAAAGACAAGACTGCATACTTTGTATGTAATTCCAACTGCACTAAATTTCATCAGTATTGAGTTTAATTTGAATAATGTTAACAGTTTCTCAGACCCTTCAGGAGTAGTTTAACGTCTGTAACATATACTAATGCTGGAAGAAAAATGACATGCTATTGTGTGTTCAGACACCCATGGTATTTGCTGTTTGTTTGGAGTTTTAGGGAGTTGGAAAGACAGATGGAAATTTTTTTGTTAAGAGCCATGCAAATGATAGCAACATTACTAGATGCCTTGTAGGAAGTCTCAGTGTGATAATAAAGCCTCTAGATGTGACTTGTAAATTGAAATTAAGCTTTTTCCATTGAAGAAACATGAAGTAGATTGAGTACAGCTTGAAAAAAGAATATCAGCAACTTTCCCAACAGGCTAAGGGCACATGTCACCATAACATTATCTTATCGCAAACCTCTGTGATCCCACAGGGAGTGAACCCTGAAGTCAGAAGTGTTTTATTTGTTACTTAAATTCACCCAGCTTTACGTAAATAACTCAGAACAAAAACCTTCAAGCCCTGAGAGTTTTCGATGCACACTGTGCAAAGGAGATGGCTCCTCAGACTCCCATGATGGGAGGCACTGCTTCCTCTCCTTTCAAAAGCTGAGATGACACCCTTGGCACCCTCAACCTTTGTGCTAAACATGTGGGTTCACGTCACTCTAGCTGGGGTGAGGGGAGTCCTTCCCAGGGTGGACACGTCCCTATCTGTGCATTCTCAGCAATAGGTAAGCTTCCGGTTTTAACAGACTTTAGGTAAACAAATTAAAATAAATATAAAAATGGTGGAACAAGGTGTTCCTTCTCTGGTTTGTGGGTTGTGAGCTCCCTCTTGTGGCGCTCTCAAGATTTCCAGCTATTTTCCAAGCTCCGGGAAGCCAGTCACGACGTTAAGCCTGGATGGGCACCCACTCGTACTGGCATGCCTCAGATTCCCCCAGCACCACCTGTACAGTTCTTTTGCCCCAGTAACTTGCTGCTTCACTTTTCAAATTCTGTTAAAATCCCAAATGCAAGAAATGTGCATTCTCACTGTTTGCTGCAAGCCCACACCAGCTCAAACA
This sequence comes from Psittacus erithacus, assembly GCA_009867235.2. NCBI lineage: Eukaryota > Metazoa > Chordata > Aves > Psittaciformes > Psittacidae > Psittacus > Psittacus erithacus. The sequence continues at coordinate 49,515 of WYDI02030436.1, forward strand.
AACAGGTAAAGCTGAAGCACTTCCCTGCACAGGAAGGCTCTTGGCCAGCCTTGCTGCACACCATACAGGACCAGGGGAGTGTGACAGGTCCCCTAGGTGCTAAGGGGTCCCCGGTACCCCCTCACTTCTTGGACACCTCTAGAAGACCACTCATCTGCTAGCCTTCAAAAGCTCAGGTCTGCAGTAGCGCCACTCACTGCAATAGTCCCCCTTCACTTTGGGTTTCTTCCCACTCTGGGCCACCATCCTTGTGGGGATCTCATCCCTTCCTGAACTGTCCCATGTCTGAAGTCATATTCCCACAACTGAAATCAAATATTTACACTACCACACTGCTAGGCCCCATGTTTCCCCCCAGTTAGATGATTTTCTTTCTGAAGTATTCAATTAGGCCACTTTTTAGGCAGGGGAAATGAAATTGTTTGTAGAAGATTTCCTCCTGCAAGATTTCACACCAGCCCTTTATAGACAGGCAGAGACTTGCTGTTTGTTGCTGCTTCTAATGCTTTCCCTGTGAGGTGTGCAGTCAAAGGTCTGACAGCTCCATCCACCCACTGTGTAAATCCTGGTGCTTCAGTACCTACTCTAGTCCTGACCTTTTGGCTTCCCCTGTGCAGCACAGCAGATCAGCTCACTGATGGCATCTTACAGGGACATATGTTTTCACACTCACTACAAAAGGAAGTATGGCTATGGAAGGGTTTCTAGAGGCAAGAAAGATATAAAAAAGTATGGCTGAAGTACAGCTGACCATATAATATTTTTTTGTTTTACATGAGTACATAATTTATTTCTGCAACAAGTCAAAGGGAAGGACCTTGCAGCAAAAGGCAACTTCACCAGGAACACAGGGGCAGGACTTTCTATGGTTGAACTCAAACTAGCTACTACCATGCCGCTTTTATCTTGAATAAAATCCATAAAATATCACCAGGAAAGATAGGAGAACAGAACTATAATATCCATAAAACATCTTACAGCACCTACTTTCAATAAACCTGGTTAAAATATGGGGCTTGAAAGCAGCAAGATGTCAAGGAAGGCACTTGCTAATCAAATACATGTGAATAGCTTTACACTGAATGTTGGGGAGGTTTAAACCCCAATATTGTAGTAGTTTCCCTTCTTGAACATACCTTTCTAGAAATTGTTTTGTATAAAGATGAGAGAAGTGTAAAAAGCAGAAGTGGAAATGTTGCATGATGTGTTCCAGAAATCAGAACTTTTTTGACGAGCGATCCTGTTTCTTAAAAAAAAAAAAAAAAAGTTGTCATATTGCAATGTACAGCTGAGTTTCTTCAAATTCTTGTTGGATGTTACTCCAAACCCATACAGCCAAAGCAGTATGCCTTACAAAAAGTAGATATATAGTTCTTCATTCAGAGAGGGAACGATTGCTAAATGACTAAAGATGGATGAGTGGCTGTGAAGAATGCATGTTTTCAAAGAGGAAGCTACAAAGTCAAGCAGTTCAGTACATTTGAAATCATCAGAACCACACCAAAGACCGAGAGTAACTGCACTTTCTAATAAAACCTCTGATATTCCACCAATGGAATATTATGTGCCCTTTCTTACACATCCATCCTAACCACAAAGTACAAGTGATATGACTTTGTGTGCATCACATGCATTTTGTATACATTAGCATTCAGGGAGCTCTGCATTGTAATGAAAAGAACGAATCAAAATGTCCAAGTTGCACAAGAAAGAAAACTTATAAAACTGCCATCTCATGAATGCAATTTATTTGTTTGGAAAGACAAAGGATAAAACATTCCCACAGAACCACAAAGTCTCCACAACCACAGGGCAGGGAAGCACATGAAAATGCCGGGCAAGAAGTTTTCAGTCCCCGGTGCCTCAGCTAACAATGGGAAAAGAGTGTTTTCAACCAGTTGTGTTCTTCTCATTCCTAATTGCAGAGACCTATAAGGAACACAGAGATGTATTCACAAGATTTCCTCTATTAGACAGGGGCATGTTGGATAACCTTCATCCAGTTTTATCCATGGCATGAAATATGATTGTACTTCTCCATTTTATTTCATTACAAAAAGGAGCACCAGTTTTTTAAATATCTTCTGGGCTATGTGTTGCTATATATCTTGGGCTCTATATTCTAAATACCTATTGAGCTATGAGATGTCTGAAGAACCCTCTTACTTAGTGTTTTATTTGCAAATCCTTAGAAAAGGAGACATGAAACTTTTAAGCAACGCTACAGGCATAAATAGAAAAGAAGTGGCCTTAGGTCATTGCACTGTCAAATTCTTCAGGTCCATCTTTTTGGAGCAAGATGAGCCACTGAGAGCTGGCATGCCTCATGGAACTGAAAGAATGGAGAATAAATTAATACATAATAATTACTACACCTCAGGGATTTTGTGTCATTCTTCTCTTACCTACTACTGCCCAGCCCTAGATAAGTGGAGTGCAGTTCCACAAGATCACAAAGGTGTGTTTCTTCAAATGTGTATTAAAAATTCAGAGCTGAAAGAAAGCTATTCAGGTAGCTGGACATCTCCACATACCAATGTACTAAATCCAAAACATATAAGGTCTCCAAAAATGGGACATCTCCCTTAGTAAGGAATCAGAAGAAGTAGTGCAATAAGACATAGTCGTTGATATGGAAATCAGTTTACCTTATGGAGAAGCATCTCATTGAAGTAGCTCCTAATTTTTCACCCAGCCCAACTGAATTGCTTTCTATGCCAACATAGAAACTGGGGGGATACGATGCTGACAGGAGACAGCTCTGCAGCACGTTGTACCCTTAGCCATCAGGAGTTTCTGTCAGTGGATGCAGACGTCTGGCACTCCTGGCTACCAGGAACACACCCTGGACAAGGACATGCTCTGTATCCCCATGCCATCCATCCTGCCAGAGCACAACAGCAAACAAGTGCTCACTGCACTTTGGTAAAGCTAAAATCGTGTAAAGCTGGACAGGGGGCATGGAGAAGGGCTGGGGGTCAACGTACTTACAGCAGGGAGAGAAACGAGCTATGACACCATGAAAAGGAACAGTTCAGAAAGTATTCCCAAGCTGCTCCTACCCTATAACTGAACACCGAAATTGGCACATAAACATGGATTTATGTTTCTTGAGATGATGTGATTGCATGACTATCTGCATACAGGATGCAAACATCCTAACAACTTGAAAAAAAAAAAAAAAGGGTTTCAAATACAAACTCTCTAGAAATACTCCCATTTTAAAAAATAAATCTGTTTTGCCTGATCTTCTTTCAATAACTGTGATTACCAGAAACAGGCAATATAAGCTTGGTGAGCAGTGACCTCACTAACAGCCTGTGATCATGGCCATGACTGGGTCATCTCTTGCTCGGAGCAGCAGTACTTGCTTCTGGAAAACAAGTTTTTATCCAGCATTTTAAAAATAGGCTGCTTCAAAGAGGAAGGGAATCAAATGCTGCATCCATTAGGGATGAGTAGTAAGTTAGCAAAGACAGTGGGGAGGGATTCTTCTTTCACTGAGCAGCTATCTGGCAGGAATACACACCCAATATGTGAGTTACTCTCTCCTTATCAAAGCAGTGAAATCAGGCCAGGCCTTCTGCATCCTGGATAAGTTTGCTAACTGCTCAACTGGCGGATAAAAGGGCTGTCATCTCCTACTCTGCCTTTCTGACAGTCTGGCCCTGCATGGTTTTCTGATTTGCTTTTCCCCCTCTCCCTAGAATTGCCTCAATTGATACAAAGCACAGTATTTTCTATGTTTCATATTATTAGGCAAACTAGAAAAATAAATACTTTTTGGTTGAGATTGATTTTTTTTTTCCCCTGCAAGACAGCCAAACCAAAATGTCAATTGTTAGCAAAATCATAATAGGGACAGCAGTCTGCACTCAGCATTGTGGGTTGCAGAGCATAGTAGGCCAATACCACATCCCAGAATTCAGTTTCCACTTCCAAGTTTGGTGAAAGAAGAGATCCAAAATGATAGGCGACCCTGGATCCATATTGCTCCAAAAATCCCATTTGATCTCAGTTTTACAGCTCAGGTCCCAATCTAGTGCATACCCACATTTGCTACATGAACTTTTGCTCCCAACTTGATTAAGAGCAAAAAAAGTAACAGATGGATCCATGCTGTTCCTTTGTAGCTGAGAGATTAATGTTTGCATTGCATCAGACTGCTCGCATTCAAGCAAGGGAATACTGCTGTTGTCCCTGCAACTGGCACCTGCACTGCCTGCTCTAGTGGGTATTGGAGGCAGGATGGCTATGTAAGGGAATGTGAATAGTGCTTAGGTTTGGTTTTAAGTATATGAAATGCTTTGGAAGCGTGACATGGTGTGAAAAATAGCCATGCCTTGAATAGCAAACTTTGCTGTACTTCACCACCCACCGATGGCAGATCACACCTCTGCTGCACATCATTCTGCTAAATGGCTGTCACGGAGCATGTCTTCAGGAAGGGTGTCAGAAAACAAACTTTAGTGTTTTCTGCTGGGCGCTGAACTTGCGGGTAATAGCAACACAAAGACAGGATATGCTCCAAAACTGCACTGGCAGTGCTGAAGTCGTCTTCTGCCACTGATAAATTAAACTGAGATGGAGCCCAGCTCTGCTTCCAGTTCAGGTATCCTGCAGCCAGGCACAGCTCACTTCTACCCGCTCCTGAGCAGCAGAAAAAGCTGCATCTTCATATGCTATGGCCAGGGTCTGACAAAGCAATGGCACAATATCAGCAATGATGGAAAGAGATGTTTTTGTCTGTGGTATCAAGATTAGATGCTGGGGATGTCAAGCTGCAGGAGCCTGGAAAGCCTCAGCCACCAGCCTTCCTGGATCTGAGCTGAACAGGGCTTTGAATAATTTACAGCTGAAAATACTCAGATGAAAAAATGAACACAATTTAAATCAGAAAGTAGCATTATTCCCTATAAGTTCCACTGATTTATCCAACAGTTAGAGCTTCCTTTTCCTCTGTGCCACTGTTTTTGCTTGGGTGTTATAGCAGGATTTTGTCCCATATACTGGACCTATAACTGATTACAGAAAAGGGACAGGTCCCCAGAGAAACCTCAGCCTGGCAGAGTCATGCTGGTTTGGGTGGCCCTGGAGGCTGGACACAGGGGGTGACACCGAGGAGTTTTGGTGTGTAATGCCTGAAGAGCCCACCATGAACGACAAACACTTATTTTGGCTTGTCACTGTGAAAGAGGATGGACTTTACATGATTTACTGTGCAATCTGTGAATTTTAATAACCACTACCATCTATCAGGACATCTATCATACCATATCTTTTGCAGCTGTTGAAAAACAATATTGGTGCTTTCAATGCAGTTTCATCATAGATTCAAAAAAGCCTAAAACAAAATTGAAAAACAAAACCCAGCCATATGCCTACTTGACCTAGGATACATAAACCTGTTGTTCAATCCAGAGGAGGGATTACAGCATTACTTTTTAGTAAGTTGCTTTTCATATGGAAATTTCTTTTCACAGTAAAGCTTTGTATTTCATGGCACCAACATAAAAAACATCCCTATTTTTAGTTCCCTGATCATGGACATATAGATTTTTATAGTGTCTGTGAGCATACATTAACGTTAATTTCCCCATTCTCCTTTGTACTTTGTTAATGTCACAATCTGCTGTAAAACCTTGCCAAGTTTCTTAACTGTCATGTTAATTCCGAGACCTAGTCTGCACTCTCTGACATTTCAGGACAGAACATGGCAGTAAAAATAGATTAAAACCAGCTTATAAGTATTATAAAATCTAGAACTTTACAGATGGTGGAATTATATCTGCTGAATGGAAATCTTAGCAACTTGGAGCACAATAATATTAGAATAGCCTATTGATTTCTAAGACAAATATTTTCAGAAGTAATGTAATGGTATCTGAATAGTGGGCAAAACCCACAAAAATGTAGGAAAGTTGGGTGGTTTTTTTCCTTTTCTAAAGCACCACTGTGAATGTGCATATCGTGTTGGTGCTAGTATTAAGTTTCAAAGCTTTTCTGTGCCATATAAATAAAGGACATAATAAGATCTTGATTTTATTCATGGTTAGTTCAAAGTTCACACAAATTATTTCACACAGGGGATTTGTCTGAGGGGTTTGGCATTATAGAAATGCATTAATGTACTTTAGATATTAAATGACAATGCCACATGGTAAGAAATTTGCACGAATGAACAGGAAATTAGACACTGTTTCTTTTTTTTTTTTTCTTTTAACTGATTGCTAAAGAATGCACTATTTAAATGTGGACTATCCATTTCAAAGGGAAGCTTTCCCTGATTTCAGGAAGTTTAAAATCAGCTAATCAGAAAGCAATACAAAGTTAGAATTAAATATTTTTTTAAAAGGAAACTGTTTCTTTAAAAAAAATCCTTTCCCCTTTTCTTTAAGGAGTACTTATTATTTCCATCATCCTTGTTGAGTTGTTGATGAATAGCTCACATCGTTTGCCAAGCTCCACCCTCCGTCTTTTTTCTAAACCCTTTACTCATTATTTGCTCAGTCTTTTTCCCACAGCCTAGACAGCCTGTCAAGGCAGCTTAAATAAAACACTGTATTAACATTAGGAAATGGCATTCAGTTCCCAGTTGATCTCCTAATACTTTATGTTGAAATGATAATTGGTACAGTCTTCATTGAAGAAAAAGAGAAAAAAACTACTTTTCAGTCACCACAAGGTATTATCTTAGCTAATGTATTCACAACCAAACAGATACATTTTTAAAATCTCCCCATCTGCTGGAGACTGCAGTTCACAATTCTTTTCAGCTGACATAATCCAGATTGATTCGTTCAGCAGATAAAATTCAGGCCACTTCTGCCCTTTATAGGAGCAACATAATACCAGTCTTTATTCACTAACAATGTAACATAATGGGATCGGAATGTGCAAAATGACTGTTCTTAAATTACTGTGACACACAAGGGTCCAACACAAGCTGTGGTTTAATGTAAAAAATCATTAGGCACAGATTACTAAAGTGGTCCTGCATTAACAAGGTCAAACCAAGACTGTTTATGATATTTTCAGGAGGCAAAAGAAGAAATAATATATTTGCTAATATTAGATTATGAATTCATTTTTAAGAGGGAAAAAAATCTGCAGGGTTTTTTGGTTTTGGGGCGTTTTTTTGTTTGGATTTTTTTTCTGCCCCCATGAAGAAAATGCTGTTTACTCAACAATGGGTGAAACAGTTAAGGATTCTATAAAGACCTTTTCTGCAGAGCCAAGTTAATCTATTACACACTGAAGCACACACACACAAAATCTAAATATCAAAAGGTTGTCAAGATTGTTGCCAGAAACTAATATTTTGGTGCACCTCTATATCAAACAAATTTTGAAGACCATCAGATCATTATTAACCCACTTCAGGTCTTTTCTTTTGATAAAGCCAGAGACCATTTGAAAGAATTTAGCAAGTTTCTACACCGCTGCAGGGGTTTTGCATCTATGTAAATCATTGTTGCTCTAACAATATGTCCCTCATACACTTACAAATCAACCTCTCTGCACAAAAAAGCCAAAGTGAAGAGACACAGTAAATTTCATCCTTAATGGATGAGTGTTTGCACCCTGAGAGTCTGTATTTAAGATCATTTAATATATGAATTTTCTTTGTACAATTATTTCTTCCTATATGATAAAATCCTAAATTTAATAAGTCTTACTCAAGAAATCCATTATATCATCACACACTGAAATAAAGGAATAAGCAAACAACTATTCCTAAATCTATCAAAAAAATCTGTGTGTTTTCCTCTTGCCTTTGGTTTGGAGGCTAACAGTATGAGAATGAAACCCAGCACTGTAGAGAGGGGCTAGGCTTGCTCATGCAAGGCAGCCAATTTGGGCTGTTGATGGAACCTAACCCAGAAGCATCACAGCTCAGCTCCTGGGAGGAAAAGTGGGACTACAAAAGTAATAATGACAACAACATGAAGCCATTTCTACCCTGGTTTGTATCTGCAGATCCAGACCACTTGGATCTCACAGGAATGAAGGTATTAAATTCCTCACACTCCACTTTCCCATTTTGACCTTGTAAACAGTGAAAGCAGAATTTTGCTGTCCCTTACTGCTGTGCTAAACTACTAGAGCTGGGTAAGTTTTGAAATCAGTTGCTTTCCTTTAAGCTACTACTCACTTGTGATAAATGCACGAGCAACAAATGTATTTTAAACACAAGTGCATGGCAAGAGAGGCTTCCCCAGTTGCATGCTACATCCTCGTATGCCCATTTCACCAACTGACAGAAACAGCCTCAAGAAACCCAGGTGAAAAATGACAGTTACAAACTCAAAGGATAGCTGGAGAGGAATACATCCATTTCGAAACAGTATGATCATTAGATTCTCTCTATAGGATGGTCGCACCCTGACCCTGCCAAGGGTGCTAGCAGGAAGCTGGCAGTAAGCCCCAAGAGCAGTATTGCCACCAGCTTTGCAGCAGGTGCCCAGCAGGACCACATCAAATCCAGAAAGTGCTCTTTAAAATATTTTCCTCTGAAAAATTCCTACAATTTGTATCAATTTATGGCGAAATACTGAAGTGTTTCCCAATCAACTCCATACAAAGCAGTGTGAGAAATTAATATATGAAAGTTGATGTCCAGACCATAAAATAAGCTACATCCCTAGTGTCTTCTGAGTAACAAATGTGTTTAAATGACATGTGTTCTGATAAGATGAACCTCATAATCACAAAAGATGGTAGTTTTAAAAAGTAATGAAAACTAACTGCATAACTCCAACAGTCTTGGAAACTCATTGCACTCAAATATTTACATATTCTAGTGAACTTAGAATGTCAATTTTGACTGCACAAATCCAATAACTGAAACATATGGCTTTGAAACCTGCAATCAATATAAACCTTTTAGAGCCCAAGCTTCAAAAAGTTATATCAAATATATATTCGATGAGAAGAAGGTTAATTGAATAATTGATTACTCAGTTACAATTAAGTGCTCTTCAGATATCTTTGGGAAATACTGAGACATAATAGTGATAGATATTTATTTGTTTATCAGGTATCCCAGATTTATAGCTATCATTTATTTTTTATTTCCTAAGTCAATTTTAACATTTATATATTTTAACAATATAGTCCTCAGTGAGAATCAATATACAGGTTTTTTCCACCACAGGGCTATCAAAAGCCAGCCTAGAGATCTATATCCACCAATTCAGCCAATTTCAGTGCAGACTTCAGCCTGATAAACACGTTGCTAAAATATTCAGACTTTGTCTCCAGCTGGCAGTTATGTAGACAGACCATGCAATATTTGTAGCAATAAAGGTTAACCAATAGTAACTGTGCTGATAAACTCTGAACTTAAGAACAGTTAAGTGAAAAGATGGCACTTAGAAAGAAAAAAACCACCAAAAAACCACCAAAACCCAAAGCATGCTGTTTGCATGTTTTAACAAAGTACTATTTCTTATCAAAATACAAACATGTTCATAAAAGTCCCTCCCCTACAGCAACAGCCAAGAGGATCCCTGGGATCTCCGGGGTATTTTAAAGTTGACTAAACAATAAATCAGATAGAATTGGGTCCTCAGAGCTGTCTGCACAGAAAAATACTGTTAACTCTTTAGTAGTATTAATATAATCTAAAATTTATTTAGCAATAGCACCCATGTTCTCAGCAAGGAGGAAAAATCATTATTGTGTCACACACTGCCTATACACACTTTATTTATAGACAGATACATACATATACAAGGGGCCCTGCATCTAATGACTGATGAGCTAAATAAGGCTGGGCAAGATTTGGTAATATATGCTGAATTCGTCTAAAGATGGTAAGATAAATTACAAAACATCACTCTTCCTCCTCTAGATGTAAAGTCTTTCAGCTCTTTCCTGCATCCATCTCCAAGACATTAGGATAACTACCACAAAATGGTGCTTAAACAACCCCAGACACAAAGCCTCCTATCTTTTAGGGTATAGCTCTGCATTAACTTCAAAATCTGAAGCCTTCTCTCACATCAATGGCAATTCTGTACATGGTGTATAATAAAGAAAGACACTAAGTTGTTGAGGCACTATTTCAAATATTTTTCATTGGTGTCTCAAATTACAGCATGTGATAGTAAGGATGAGGAAAAAAAACCCCACATTCTCACTGAATAAGAACACCTTATTTTTGCAGATTTCCTCCTGTAATAACAAATGTCCATGGAGGGATGCATTTCAGAAGAGGTAGCTAGTGCAATCCATAAGGAAGACTGAAAAGAAATGAAAATTCATGTTTCTTTTCTTAGTCCAAGTACCTGCTACACCTAACACTTGATATGCTCAAAACCTTGCATGAATTATCCTTTCCAAGAAAGCAGAATTCCAGTTAGATCAGTTTAAGCTCTGAGTAAGTCCACTGGATTCTCCCTTTACTCTCCTTCTGCCTGATAGCAGCAGGGCCAGATACAGGATGAGAACTGCATATGCCACAGAGCACTAAAATCTCATCAACTTTGCTCCTTGGCCTTAAGTTAACACTTCTTGGAGGAAATGCATTACTTTGCATTTTGTTCTTTTAATCTTCCACCCTACTGGAGTCCAAGTTAGGCAGAATTAGGTCCTCCAAGATCTACTAAGCTGTTGTGGATTTTCAACAGCTGAGAGAGGAATCTGGTCTTCCAAGGATAATATTATTTAATACGAGCTTTCAAAACAGAACACTTAGACTCCACGGACAACAGACATAACCCTCTTTACACATTGCACTTTATAGTATGTCAAGGGTGATGTATGCTTGATGTTGGGCCTCATAATAAAATGACAGGCGCTGCTGTCCATTGACAAAGCCACATGACAGCAAGGTGTCACAGACAGAGAGTGCAGATGTATTACCACTCCACCACTTAGACAGGAATGACATCCTTTGAATCTCAAGAGACAATGTCGCAGGCAAGCGAACCTTAGTGTGCTGGCTGTATACTCAACAGTATTGACAGTCAACAATTCAACGTACATCCATAGTGAAAGAACACTGAGGTCTAAAGATAGCAGATTTCAGATTTCATTCATGTCATGTTAATAGAATGAATCATGGAAGGATGAATATGAGCAATATACTTCAAAAAATGGAATAACTATTCTGCATTTATGTCCAATGCTTCGAATGCACTCAAAAATTCTATTTTTTTATAATTATTTCGAATGTTCCATATTCACATCCTATTGAGAGAATTATTCAGAAAGATACACCATTCAAATTCTTTACAAAGGAATTTATAAAATAAAATAAAATAAGAACTTTTAATATTAATTAGCCCTGATTTGAAAGCCCATAAATTAGCTTTCTTCTGAATATGACCAAAGATAACGTTATAAGCTCAGTACAAGGGGACATCACAACACTAACATTATATACCTACACTTCAGAAGCAGGTGACATACTTTCAAGGCTCATTTTACTTGTATGCCCTCCAATATTTCCCAGGTTTTGTGAAAGTTTTTAGAACATTTTACAAAATAAGCACTATTTCTTGAAAAATCTCAAGAAAAACAAGAAAAAAGGAAGAGAGCAAACTCACTACATTATACAGGTCACAGCACGTTCATCACTACACAGATGTTATTCATAGTCACTGGTCCCATGTAAGTAGGTCATTGGACCTACTTGCCCTTTTCAGTGATCCTGAAATATGGTGGCATACTTGAAAAGCCATATAGAAATGTAGGGCTCTCCTGATAAATCATCCCAGGATCAGCTGCTAACTCTTGCATTCAGATTCAGGGAAATGACAGCTGAGTCCTATTAGTAGAGGTGGGGAACAGGGAGCAGAGGTCAAGGGGGCAGTTAGCTCCCGCCTTTTCTCAAAAGGGAGGAAACAGAATAAGGAAAAGTTGAGTTGGAGACAAACCCTGAAGCAAAAGCCTGGAAAGAGCAGGAACGTTCTGTAAGAAGGGTGTTTCGGATGGTAAGAAAGCTGAAGCAGGAAAATGGGGGAAGTTTGGAGTTTACCCAGGAAGGTACATGAAAGCTGACATTTTGCAAAGCTGTGTGAAGAAATCCCTCCTTCTCCTTCCTCCTGCACCAAGGCAGAGAGGACAGAGAAAGAAAAAGGAAAAAAAAAAAACCAACCAAAACAAAACCAAGACCCCCTCCAAAAAGGTCTACAGCCCATGGTACAGACCATCTATGTCAACCAAGACATTAGCATGTGAGACATTCACCTTAGGGCCACATGTTTGTAACTTCAGTGCTCTTGTCCAGAGCACTACGGCAGAGAAGAAGTACCAGGACATTACAGGTTTACAGGGCAGGAGCATAGTTAATTCTGGCTATAATCCCAATCTGTGTGGTTTCATCATGCTATGCTCCTAACTACATATAGCCTCTCTCACCTCCAATGCAATCTCTTGCCTGATACCTAATAAAACAGAAAAGACTGGTTTAACTTTATATGGGAGTGGGGAATAATTTAAGATTTTTTTGGTCAAAAAAAATCTGAGTGCTGCAAAATAGGAACAAAAAATTGACCATTAGGTTGCCAAGATTCAAAAAAAAAGAAAAAGAAAAAAAAGGAGTTAAGCTATCAAAACCTATTCAACTCCATGAATTGGGAATGTTAAGAGGCCTGGAAATTGCTTCATGTGTTTCACCTCCTGCTGTGCAGTTTTTATGCTGACAGGACTGAACATAGCTTTTCTAGCTCATAATATCACAGAGAAAATACTACATTAAACTAAGACATCTCTGATCATATGATAAAAGCACACATGCAACATGCTCATGATGAGTCCATTTATTATTAGAGGCAAGTTTAAAATATAGTTGTTTTGAGTTGTTCCAGGTTAAAAAATAAAACAAAAACCAACATTTGTTTGCTGAAGTAATTCACACGTCTTGAATTTTCAGTTTATAGCCGTTCCAAAGGACAAAGTAAAACTTGTTTGAAAATACAAGTTTGTTTGTAGTGAAGAATGCATGTAAACACATACAATTGCGACTCAGAGTATCAGCTCAGGCTCATGCTACGAATTTTATAACAGATACTTGGCCTAAACATGTTAAAAAGCATCAATATTTTTTCTAAGTCTGGGCATATCATCTTTAGGGCAAGTGTACAGAGTGAAGAAACTCCATCCCTGCACTCAATCACATACTTCCTTGTAGAAAACATATAAATGAAACCTTAAGTGTGAACATCCAGCAAATATCAGAAGATCAAAAGTTGCTCTCCATTATGGATCTATCCAGTCCTTTGAACTCTGGAGAGAAAAGGCCTGAGACAAAAGCACAGTGTTTTTCTAAACCTTTGTCCTCAGGAGATCTTCCTTCCAGCTCTGCAAATGCAGAGCTTTATCCTGTGTTGCACTGTAGCCTACTATGTGCAAAGTAAAATCTTTCACAGCCTGATTTTGAGTTTTTCATACTTTCCAAAGGGATGCTAAAATTTAGCTTTCAGTGTCAAATAAATAAAATATTGCAACTGTGCTTGAACAAAAATGTTTCTTAGGAAATGATAAAAATGTTTCCTAAAATTAATACACTAAAAATCCATAAATGACTGAAAATAAAGATTAGCCTTGAATTTAAAAACTTTAGATTTTTCATAAGAAAACTGTCTTAACACAAACCTATTTCAAATTTAAAATTGTACAAACTTAATCTCAAATATGAAAATGGAGACTCAGTCTTACTATTGCTGTCCTTTGCATCTTCTGCATAGATTGTACCTCTTATCACATCATTAGTTATACCACATTTTGCTATTGCTAAATACAACTGGATTCAAATGCACCAGCATTTCATAATGAAAAATAAAGACCTTTTAATTTAAAAGTAAAAAGAATGGCATGTCCCAGAAATATTCCACAACAGAGAGGCTCTGTGAAATAATGAACTTCTCTTTCTCATTAGGAATGACCATGTATAACAGAATCATGGCTCTGCTTTGCTTTAGCACTTACCATCTTTGCAGGTTATTCCTGACTCATGAAAATAACATTTCTGGATTCACTTCTCTTAATGCATGAAAATTACCCCTCCCTGCACAAAGCCTGCAGTATGAGAAGCAAGCAGGATGGTAGGAATAAAGAAATTTAACCTCCTAGTGCCCTGGAAGTCTGCAGGGGTGTTGTGAAGCCCCTCCATTATACCATATCAGACCATTTTTTGCAGTCTGGGAAAGGCAAAAAGAGAGGAAAAAAAGTCTGTGAGGTCTATCAGCGCATCTGAGCTTCACTGAGCCAGCCTGAGCCCTACTGCAAAACCTCCTCTGTGCCAGTGCCATCTCCATTTATTATGGTGGGGTGGCCATGGGAGGAGGAAGCTCAAAAAATCTTTGTCCCTCTTGGTGAAGGGAGGCTGACTGGTGAAATACGAGACCCAGGAGGGAAAGGGGGGATGTTACCCTCTTCAAAATTTTCTGTATGTGTATAGAATACTACCTGGAGAACCATTTAACTGACCTGGATAAGGACTCCTTATCCAGGTCAAGCATATACACAGCCTAAACTGCTGTCTGTTTCAGGCCCAAAATCATGCTGGCTCCCCATTCCCACCATGGCTGATGGTGTTGCTGCCAGCTCTGTGTCAGGGTTCTGCCCTTGGCATGGCACAGACCTATAAGGAAAAGGCAGCTCCTACCCCTAAGCTTCTGCAGGATGAAAGACATAAGGCCGATAAGGGGAGAATTAGGGAAAAAATGACTTCTTATTAAGGCTGTCCTTAATTAGATTAGACTCTTTCAGCCAAAGATCTTTTTCTTTTCTTTTTTTTTTTTTTTTTTTCTGGTGATGTTTCTGCAGTACCATTTGGCAGGAGACAAAAATTCTATTACTTTGTATTACTAGTTTATGCTGGTAAAGTAAATGTAGTGTATTTGCCACTTTGAACACACTCAGACACACACACACGCACACACACACACACACACATTCACCCTCCTCTCCCTTCTGGTAGCTGAAGGCTGCTCCTAAAGGAAGTAAAAGAAGGCGGCAGGAAGATGACCATCCTTCTGTGTGCTATGAACTTTTTTCCTTCCGTGCTGTTTTCTCTAGGGTGGCTTATTTTTCCACTGTTAGCACCAAATGTTCACTGCATATGCTGCAATTCGAACGCACAGGCGGGATCTCAGGGATATGCTTGCGAGTCTATCACTGCTGTGAGAGATGCAGCACAGAGACAGATGTGAAAAGCTACAGAGCCACCAATGTTAAAATTCAGAGACTTCTTCTAGCCTGAATGGGCCAGAAACCCTGCACAGGTCAATGAAATCCCCTGCCAAGTTTAACGGGAGCTTGGACTGATCAAACAGCTACAGCAGAGAGTTTTGGTTGTGGCAGGCTCCTCTTTATGTCATGTCTAAATCCAAGTAGATCGGAAGAAGAGGGGCGAAATTAAAGGTTAGCTCTAAGTATCAGGCAAGGACCTGGGATGTGTTTTTTTATGTAGTCTTAATGAGTTTTGCCAACCTATATCCACTGACATTTTAATAACTGCTAAACCCCGGAAAGTCTCCAGAGAAGGTGCACTGATACGCTGATGAGCATAATATAAATGCATATACAGACAGACCAATATTAATAATTTCTTCCTCCTGATGTATGTGTATATATTCATATAATATAACGCTTTCAGGGCATTTTACCCTATTCAGCAAAACAACATTTACTACTATCCATCTAATCATAAATACAATTATTCTTGAGTACTCTATTACAAAAACCAATAAACTAGGCCTCAATAGAGATTGTGAAATTACTTAACTTTTCTTTAGAAAAATTTTAAAACAGTATTATCACATCAATGAGAGGAAAAGACAGGAAGATAATAAAGTTATGTTAAACCTCCCTGTATTTACTCATGTGTGAAACAGTTATGTCTGGTCACATAATTGCAATGGTTCTGAGAAATATTTCATATTTTATAATGAACATTAAAAGAGTTTGTGGATCATTACTTTATATGAGTTCCAAAGTTATTACATTAAGTCCAACAGGAATGGTTATAAATTATTTGATCCTCTAGTCTGGCCTTGGTAAACATAACATGAAGGCTGAACTATCTCAGCAGACAAAATTCATGATAATAGGTAAAGTGATGCTACAGTTAAAAAAAAAAAAAAAAAAGACTATACCAGGGTACTTGTAAGCAAAACTCTTAACATTTTT
Organism: Psittacus erithacus; assembly: GCA_009867235.2. Classification (NCBI taxonomy): domain Eukaryota; kingdom Metazoa; phylum Chordata; class Aves; order Psittaciformes; family Psittacidae; genus Psittacus; species Psittacus erithacus. The sequence continues at coordinate 65,658 of WYDI02030436.1, forward strand.
TTCTTCACTGTTTCAAAGAAATCCTTTTCTGCAATAAGCTTAAGACATTAAAAAACAGAAGGAAAGAAAGCTTTGTCTAGAACAAGAGAAAACTTGCTCACAGGGACATATTATCGTCTACCAGTTTGGCATTGTAACTATGGCCCTAAAGCCACTGTCAGATTCTTGAACTTACAGCAGAGTATGTATTTAAGACACTATTCTTAGTCATGAAATAATATCACAAGCAATCATTTGATTTTTCAAAAGGATCCTGAAGAGCATCTCATTGAAATATGAAAAATAAAAGTATACTAACAAAAATTACACACTTGACACAATTATGAAGAAATTTTGTCTTCCAACTACAACTGGCAGCAGCATTTTAATTAATGAGTGATCATTTGCTCCAGAGATAAGTGTAATACTAAATGAATTCTGGTCTTCTTCCCCCTCTCAGCTCATCTTTGTCTCCTGCTCCTGTGCTTTGTGTCAAAATACTTCATGGATGTTTTTGTTTTGTTCTATAAATGTCTTCTAAGAATATTAATATGGAGAATTAATTCAGTTATGCATGCACAACATTTAATAAGATTGGAAAACATGTTTAGATATTCTGGTCAATTTATAAAGTACATTTAATATGGATCATATCTGAGACTCAAATCCTGCATATTTCTGCTCATGGCTGTTTCGTAGAATCACAGGCTGCTTTGGATTGGAAAGGACCTTAAAGCTCATCCAGTTCCAAACCCCTGGCATAGGCAGGGACACCTTCCACTAGAGCAGGTTGCTCCAAGCCCCATCCAACCTGGCCTTGAACACTGCCGGGAATGGGGCATCCCATTCCATCAAAACCCTTTCCATGAAAGAAGTACTGGGGGATACTTTTTGGCTCATGTAGACAGAATCTACATGATTAGGCATGCGTGATATGCACTGCTGGAAAAGCTACCAGAGTGGGTCGGGGATGCACCCATGAGCATCTTCTGCCTGAGAGAAGTTAGATTTGATCAGATTTTTATTAGATTTTATACTACCTCCTGTTCAACAAGTGCCCCTTTGGGAAACTGAGCGATGAGCCACCCATAACTACTCCCACTCTGTGCTTTAAACAGCTTACCATTATCACTCCCCAATTTATGTAGTGTTATTATTTTCTATGCTATCAGTTTTTAGTTTCTGTACAATAGTTATTCACTGCTATAACTTTTTAAAGCTGGTAGTCTATGTGCTGCCCTCACTTTTGTCTCACTTTTCCCCCCTACACTTGCAGGCACTAGCTGTTTCCATTTGCAAAAACATATGTAATTCCTTAAATAATAAAATTCCTTCTTTTTGTTTGGCTTTTCAGGAAATTTCAAGGAAGAAAGAGCCTTCATAGCGTTGCCTGGAAATTCTGCCTGCTTGTCCAGGGACCACAGTTTCTGGATTCTTCCAAGTGATATTCTGACTTCTAACAGTACCTTTTTGCATTAAAAATACACAACTACTGGCATTGACACTGAAAGATTTTACAATAGAATCAACCTGAAACTTGCCATAAACGCTCACAAGCAGATGCAGAGATGCTGCAGGATGGGGGCAGCTTAAGAAAACAAAGCAAGCAAAGCTTGCAGGGCTGCTTTGGGAAGACAAAGGTCTGTTTGAAGTACTTTGCTTTTTAAAGATAATCTGTTCCTCTCCGGTTTTTAGATGACAAACAGTTCTAAGCCTCTGTGTCGCATCCTCTAGGTGGTGCTGATACTGCACAGCTCCGGCTCCACGCACAATGAAAACATTAATTTGCTATGAGATAATTTTTGACGTAAATGTAAAATGGTGCCCATTCGAACTCAGTAATGAAGCATGGTGCATTTCTACAGCTCCTAATTTGACTAGTTAAATGACTCCATTACGTGTCTAACAGACAGAAGCAAATAATTTCTGGTCAGTTGACGCTCACTTATCCGTATCATTTTACCCTGAAAATAAAGTCTCTAATCTACAGTTTCTTTGTCTTAGTTGTTTTGTTTTTTTTTTTTTATTTTAATATTATTAAAGCAAACATACTTAAATAAGAGAGACTGAACCAACAGAAACTAACAATTAAGGCTACAATACAGAAATCAAGTTTATATAATGTGGGAGGATGGATAAAAATTAAAATTAAATAATAAATTAAATGAACGCTTATCTCTGTTATTTCCACTGTGCGATTTGACAACATTGCTATTTATGAAAGGGAAAATATCTTTCTCAAATTCGTTGACTTTGAAAACCACTTTAAATACTGCGTGCAAATCTTCCTATAAAACTTCCTGCACAACTTTGAGAATGTTTGGAAAGACTCTTTACAGTAGAGAGCAATAAAATAAAAATGTTGCCTTAATAAATATCAGGTGATGAATAATTTTGCCCCGAGGAAAGAAATGGTTAATGCCGAATCTTAATGTTCCTCATCTAAATGTTTTTTTCTTCCTGCTAAAAACAAGTTTAGAATTAAAGCATATCACTTTACACATATTGCATGTATATTAGTGAGACACAGCTGCTTATGCCCTACTCTTAAGAGCCATATGATTAAGTTATGGGATATCAGATAATCCAAAGTCCCTTTCTATTGGTCACCTTTCACAGACAAAAGCTTTTTAGTTTTAAGTCCATTTAATGACAGAATGTCCAATTCTATAAATGTGTGAGTAATTCCACTGGAACACCTGTGTCTCTCTCTGCTAGAATATAGAAGGAAAGATATAAAACGTCATTACAGTAACATTTAGTGTCTGACTTTAGCAAAAAATACTCGCAATCAAGGCTGCCACTCCATCCCCAATGTATTCCATCATGCTTGGGTTTCCATGGTCTCGGGGAAATAAGTGTGATCTTACATACCATATGTGGTACCAGCCTTCCTCACAGTGGGGTGAGCTAAGGACAGAGCAGCAGTTTTCTGCTTGAAGTCACAGGTCCTGCGGGCTCATTTCCAAGACAGTTTGTGGGGACAGAGGCATGTGACACTCAGGTTTATTAGCAAGGGAAATATAAAAGAAAAGTTTTCGCACTGCTCTTAAAAACCAATCAAAACCTCCCAAGATCTACACTTAACCTTATTTTCATAGGGGTTTTATTCCTTTCCCCCCCTTACGTCCCCCTCATCCCACCTCCCCTCCCCCCTAACCCCAAAGTTTTAAACACTATTTGAACAGGTTTTGTACAAGTTTCTTAATGACAGGGAAGGGGACAAACAGATTTTGGTGCATCTGGTGCAGCATCCATGAAACTTCAGCTTCCTATTAACGTTGTTTTTGCAACCAGGACAGTAGAAATGTTATGACCCAAATCTAACCATGGAGAATTACATTAAAATTAATGGACTTATCATAGTAGCCATTCTTCAAACAGAATAAGCATTCAAGGAGTTAGAGTTGGATTTACAACTAAAATAAAAAGCTCAATATTGATGTTCAGTTTCAGCAGGGTTAATTTTTGAGAGCATGTTTTAAGTGCCAGTGAATCTCAGGCTCACTGCTGCTCTGGAGGAAGGCAATGGCAAAACTCCCAGCTGACTTCAATGAGAGGAGGAGCAGACCCTGAATTGAAACAACTCCATACGGAAATGGCAAGTGTTCAAAACTGAGTTCATATCAGCAGAAAATACACATGTGGCCTGACAAAAATACATGAAGGGTCAAGGAAGCAATGTCTGTCTTGGGAAATTCAAAATAGCAAGCAGAAGATCTCAAATTGAGGAGCATGAATGGTCTGGGGACAGGATGCTGGCCTCAGCCTCTGAACATCAAGCATGGTTTCTTGGTTTATCAAGAACTGGATACAAATGGACAGGCTGCCATGAGATCATCTACCACCACATGCAAGCAAACCAGCCAACTGGGGCACCAAGCAGAATGCCTGTGGCCAAGGCGGCTGCACACACCAACACATGCACCAGCTACCAAGGATGAGAGAGATAAATAAATGAAATGAAGGAGAAGCTGTAAAAATGCACTTCTTCAAGTAGCCAAAGTCCAAACCAAGCTACTGAAGCTGGGATGCCTGCCAGAATTTGGAAAGAAGAAGCAGAAGGAAGGGGACACTTCAAATATCTGTGGAAAATCTCTGGAAACAGGGGAGGTACCTGTGGATGGAAAGTAAAATGTAACACCTATATAAAACAGCAGTTCTAGGAAATCTGTTTTAATCTCTAGATCAAGGAAATTAAACACCAGTCAGCCTGATTTCAGCAGTGGGAAAGATATTGGAAACACTAATCAGGGACAAAACAGAGAAAGTTATGATTTAATTAAAGACATTCAGCATGGGAGATCATACGTAACAGAATTAATAGAATATTTGGGAAAAAAATTACCCCCCAAAAAATCAAAAAGAACTGAAGGAAGCCATGAACATGATTTACGTGGACTCTGTGAAAGGTAATGTTGCACAATCCCCTAGCAGGCTACAATGTTGTAAGTTCTGAAGAAAGGGTGAGCTAAATAATTCATATCAAACTGGACAGTGTATGAGGGTACAGCACTCTGCATGCTAACAGCAAGAGAGAAGACTGATGGGAGGCGATAGCCAAAGATAACTAGATAGTCCCAAAGATCACTAGAGAAGCTAGTTTTATTCTACTTCTATTTCAGTAGCATGCAAAAACGGGATGAAATTCATTCAAATAGAAGATGGAGAAGCCACAGACAATATGAAGGAAAATAGATAAATAAATAATAAAAAAAAAAATCCAGCTTGCCTTTTAGTGAGCAGAGAAAGTGATGGGCTGCGATTCAATAAAGAAAAAATGTCAAGTCATGTGGTAAGAACAAAAAGCAGGCGCCACTCGCTGTTCTCCTTGTGGAGATGAAAGGGGCAGAGCACAGTGAATAATTAGAAATTAAACTCTAAAAATCTTAAGCCTAGGACCTAATGTCAGCATACAAAAAAGCAGAGATGTTTCTAGAATTTTCAGACTGAGGCACTGAGTAAACTGCGAAATCATTCCTCCAGTGTGTAACAGGATAATGAGGAAATATTTGGAGGACCATACTCTAACTTCGTCTATCATTAGTCATGTAGAGAACATCCAAACAGCCAAGTGACAAAATTATCCCAGTGAGTCAAAATCAAACCACATCAGTATTCTCTAAAAGCTGAGGTAGGTAACGCACAACTGCTGGAGCAGCCTCAAGTTACAGCTGTGCCTAACAAGTGGCCACAAGCTGAAGCTAAGGAAAAGCAGGCATTAATGGAATTTAAGTGGAATTTCTTTACGCAGAGATGATAGCCAATGTCACATGCAACAAAGGACAGCATTAGTAACCTGTGGAAAAAATATTATACTGTGACTAGTTCATGAGAAAAGACAAAGAATGAAATTATGTCCCTGGCTTTCATCCTCCAGTACTTTAAGACTATATGAGCTGCTACTCAAGTGAAATACTAAAGACTGTTCTCCTTGTCTTAGGGGCCAGATAGGCTGTACAAGCTGACACAAGTTTGCAAACCTGCATGCATGTGACATGTGAAATCAAGTAACTGAGAGGTGTCAGAGGATGGACAAAGAGCCGCCCAGTGCCTCACTGCCTGTCAGCCTCTGCAGGTTTGCAATCACACCTGACTCACTTCCCCTGCCTTGATGGAGCTTTTATTATTTACCAAGCAAAAATACATCACAAAAAGGGGCCTTAAGAGAATACTCTTGATGATGTTGTTTCTTCTCATAGTAGGTCTTACGCACCTAGCATGAAGTTACTAGAAGTGTGAGGCTGGAAATTCTATTGCTCAAATTATCACAGAGACAAATGGGATTTACATGCAATAGTACAGCCACAGTAGGAGGGATAGACTGGTATCTACAGCTGACTGTAAGTGATAGCAGAGGTTTTATTGGCTATGCCATAATGCATTTTTATTCTTGAATATTTTCAGCAAAACATCAATCCAATACATGGAGGAGACCCCATTAATGTTGCATTTCAGTAGTCCTTCTTAGAGCTTAGGGATTTCAAGCAGGGAGCAATACCTTGCAAAGAAACATTTCTGTTGGGACCTTCTAAAGGGTATACAGGCAGACAATCAGGGCTTGCTTTCTGGATGGGGCCAGGAGCAGGAGAGGACGGTGGAAAAAGCCATGAAAAGGTGCAAAACCATGGAGTTTGGGGAAGATATTTAACACACCAAATACCACCTTCCCACTAAAAAAGAAACCCACAAAAACCAAACAAACCCCAACCACTCAAAGCAAGAATAACCCAACAACAAAACTCTCTCTGCTCCAAATTTTCAGATTTGCTTATGATCAAAACCTTCCTCAAGCTCATGGAGAGTTTCTCACGAAGTTCAGACAGGCACTGAGCCTGTTTTTACTCTTTTCAGTTACAACATAAAACCACCCTAAAACTGGCCACAAGGCTTGGCCCTATGTGCAAACTTTGCTAGCTGTTACGTTCAGCTGTGTGGTCCTGCACATGCACAGAGCATAAAGGGAAATCACAGAACGCCTTGGGTTGGAAGGGAACTTCAATCCAGTCGCAACCCTCTGTCACAGGCAGGAATGCCTTCCACTACACCAGGTTGCTCAAAGACCTGGCAAGACCAGCCCCTTCTTTATAAAGAGATCTATCTCCACATAACCTGGGCAGATACTTTCAGGGTATAGCCTTAAAACCAATGTTTGTGTAATGGAAGCCTCAAGAGCTACTCAACAATAACATCGCCGTCTGCAAGCATGGCATAACAAATAGTAGAAATACATAGACTGCAAGAATAGGAAGTGGATCAATAGCAAGAAAAGAGAGGGTGAAGGAAGGACACCGAGGCAGGTCTGTGGCATTCAAAGAGCACAGGAGCTGTATGCTACAAGTGCTATGTCCCCAGCTGCCCCACATCCCTGCCTCACTGCTTGGGAAGTCATACTGTAATCCTAATGGGGGACACACATTATGTCTTTCCCATTCTGGACCTAAGCATCACCATCATGCTACTTATGCTGGGACATGAGATAAATGCAGAGGCTCCTGAAGGGAGGAGAGAGAAGGCGGGGTCCTGCTGCCTGCCTGCCATGCTCCATTACTGGTTATGCAAAACCAGGAGGGGATGGTTTGGGTAATACACAGCAGAGATGTATTTTGTTCAGCACAAAGCAGACATCTTCTCTGCCTACACTCCCATCGTCCATCCAGAAAAAAGTTATCATGAAAATACAGGTATGAGAACTCATATAAATAACACTAATTTACAACACAGCCTAGCACAGTGCCCTTAATTACAACCAGACCCCCGAATCCAAGATGTCTACAGCGAAAACAAAGGGTTAAAATACCTGTCTGGATTTTTTCTTGAAAATCACTCACATAGAATCATCTGTCAGTAAGACAAAATTAATTACTGCATGTAAAATTGAAAAAAAGCCAACATAAATTTAAATATTACATAATATACAAAAATGTTCATTAAATCCTATTGTTAATGATGCATGTTCACCTTTCTAATACTCAAACTAGCCAAGATTATTATACCCAATTTGCAGTAATCAAAAAGGAGAGAAAAAGAAAGAAATTTTTCATTTTCCTTTTTTTCTTTTTCATAATTTTATCTGACTTTAGAAGCTTTGGAAAAAGCGTTCCACAAATTACAGTAACTTGTAAAATTCAGTTATGTTTTTGAACACTCTTAGAGGGCTGGTGCTGAAGAAACTGCTGAATTTTAAATGTTTATGTTTAACAAAGCTGGTAAATAGAAGCCTCAACCACTTCATTCACTCAAATCAGGGCAATTATTGCCCTTTTCTCTTGCAAGTATTTTGCTAATTTATGCATAGTTAGTTTTACTTATACATTAAATCAATTACTGGTAATATTTTAAATATGTTTTTAACATGCGAACATAGTTTGCACTGAAGCTTTAGGGCCTTTTTTGGAGAAGGTTGTACATGTTTATATTCAAAGGGCTTTCAAAATCTGGCAACAAATACACTCTCAAGTTCCCTTGAACAGAGGCACAACGTCCCATATACCACAGGCCAGCACCTGGTGTGCCTGGATTCTACAGGAACCAAAGTCAAGAGTCCAAGGGACCACCTCCTACCTCCAAAAAGACTAAAACAATTAATAAATCCTAGCCAGCACACTATGTGGAGTACAGCCTCCGGGTCACGTAATTCAGGCACTTGGGCCTGACCACCTCATGCCAGCTCTCAAACCCCGTCCTTGACATATTTAGCCCAATACCAAAAGCTAACAGGATTTTGAGAGTTCAGTAGAAACTGGTTGCATTCCTCTCTCTTGAGGTGCTGCTGGGTGACTCACGTGGGAGACTAAGCAACCTTTTTACTGTGGTTCAAAGCTTGCAAAACCAATATATAACTGCCTCCAGCCAGACAATATCCTCCAGCTGACTTTCAAACTGCCACTGGTTACTGCCCTGGCCGGAAACATGTATGAAACCATAGGGCCTTACATCCAGAAGAACAAGGCATGGGCAGATTGTCTGTTGTGACAAATGTATACAGCATGAAGGTCTTGTCTCCTTCCATAAAACTTCCATTATAAAAAAAAAAGGGGGGAAATCTTGCAAAATGCCTTCTAAGGTTATGGAACCAAAAGAAGTCCTGTGTTAACAGATTAGAAATGTGGGGCCGCTCTCACAACAGGGCAGTTTTGAGGAGGCTACTCCTCCCAGCTGGACCAACAACCAAGATGCAGCAAGACTGGGTCCATGGGTCCTGCCTCAAAAGACAGTCGACAAATTACTATTACCTTTCGGACACAGTTTCTTCAACCAAAAAAGCTGAGACTGTGAATCGCTATTAATAATTGGAAGGGAAAAGTGTCTTTTGTTGAAGACATGAAGGGGGTTGGGGGGAATAATAAAGCAGCAGAAAAATGGGGATTGGTTGCCAAACTGGAAAAATCAATTATTCTACTGAACAACATTAGTGACAAATATAGCTGCCTCTACTCCCTCCTCCTCCTCCATTGAACAAATTGTTAAAAGAACCAACAATCTGTTGAACGACAGCCCCCAGTATGGTGTCATCATTTAAAAAGTGAACACAGAAAAGGTCTTGTTAAAAAGGAGGCACAAAGCTCCAGACACGCTTTTGGATTCGACCTCAGTGAATCCCAGACTTCATTTTGTGGAGTTTAAAGCAGCCATTCTAAACTGGGTGTTTGATCATATCAATGCAAATAAATGCTTGAATAGCACCCAAAGCAGCCTAGATCATGATGATACTGCTTGGACTCATTCCATCTAAGAACAAATTCCCACAGTCACTTAGCCCCCACCTAAAATCCTTTCACTTGGATTTTTTTTTTCTTTTAAGCCGGTAACAGTATTGGTTTTGGTCCAATTATTGGACTTTTATATGCAAAATGAGATTTCAGAACCAGCTGATAAATACTTCTCTTCAAGTAAGGATAAGTAGAAACCTGATGGTGACACATCAGGTTGGCAGCCACCAGATGTGGAGCCAAGTCCAGTAGGTTTCTTTGGGAGAACTGCTCTTGCACTCTTGCATTAGCAGCAGACAAAGGAAAATGGTGGGAATTTTCCTTCCATGCCATGTTGGTCATTAGGTAGTTGAATGAAACAGGAGATGTCTGTAAGACAAGGCAGCAACATGGGGGCTGAGGCTTTGCTCATACAGGGTGGGTGCTGGGAGCAGGTACCACAAGAGCAGTGGCATGGCTGGGGACACACAGACCTATATCTATAAAGAGCTTTTACATCTCTACTGTTAAAGTGTCAATCTGATAAAGGTGAGGGATTCAGTACCAAAAGATAACAAATATTTCTGAGAGAAAACAGGGAAGTGATGCTCCATGCCAGGAGAAGACCATGGCCAGCCCACCATTACAATGGTTGCTGTTTGGCCATCTCAGGCCACCAAGTTATGGTTTCTTTAACATTTCCAGCCTGTGGCAGCTGGGTTCATGCATCTCTGCTAGTAAAACAGGATCTAATGGCAAGCTTCAAAGCTGTCTTTATACTTGTACTCTCAGGTACTTACTACAAGGAATGTAGCCATGCCAATACAATTTGGTTGCCAAACGGATAAAACGAATAATGCTGGACACCATTTTGCCTATTTGATTTTTTTTCCTTGTCAGATGAATACACTAAAAAAAAAAAAAGTGCTAAAACCCAAAGAATCATAATAGCTGTTGAGCATTCAGCAGATGGTACCATCTAGACCCATCTAATTCAAGGCCAAACAGTCTAAATCCCAGTTGCAGACAAAATTTAATAGTGATAAATAGGGAGCAAAAGGAATGACTTGAGGAAACTGAGGGGATCATCCATTTCTTTTGCTTGGAAAATAAAGGGAAGTTACTATACTTAGTGGTAGGAAATTTGACCAATGGGCCAACAAAAAAACAAACTTGATTTTCATCGAATCTGTAAAAGTGCCATTTCAGGAGTCACGTCAGATTTATGGAGCGGTAAAGGGATTCAAGTCGGGCTTAATTCTAGCTTTGCTTTTCAAGGAATATCTTTAAAACACTAAGCCTTTGAAATGAAACCAGTTACTAAAATACTTACATTAAGAAAATATGCCATGGCTGCACCAACCACAGAAACTGCTATTTTCTGTTAATATTTTCAAAGCTATTTTTGAATTCTTTCTAATAAGAAGGGTTACTTTCAGAGAGGAAAGCACAGGAAAACTGAAAAAAGAGACTGATTCCCAAGTACTCAGTGCAACGAAAGACTGTATATACTTTTCATGTAAGCATACATTATGCCTTCCGTATTGTTTAAAATTGCTCATCACTGAGCTTCTCTACATTTAACTAAATTACAAATGGCTCAATGCTAACAAAACATAGCAAATTAAGACAGAATCAGGTCAGACTTCTGTTTGAATTATCTAACTGAGTCTGTAACCTGGTGCACTATTTGGCCACAGTTAAAAATACATTAAACGCACACAAGTATATATATGCATATGCGTATGTATAAGATTGTGAACAAATGCATTAAAATAAAAGACAAAATGCAGAAGCTGAAATCTGTCTGCCACAGTATATTGCCAAGGGATGAGGTGGGAAACAGGACACTGTTAGATCAAGAGTCCTCAATTGTGGATACAGTCAGACCCACCAAAAAAAACCCAAACCATTGAGATGCAACATGAAGCATTAGCATCTTTGAATACCAGATCTGATCCTGCCATCAGGTAAACACACACCAGCTCAAATACTCAGACTGTGTGAAATTATAGACAGAAATCTATAGGTTTGCAGGAAAAAAAATGCTAAAGGCATTTTGATCAGCCTAAGAGGTTCATTGCTAGAAGGCAGTAATACTGCACATTAATGAAAGCCTGAAACTATCACCTGCTGTAATAATTATCATGCTAATATGGGGGGCTGCCTCGGTTTGTGGGTTTTGGCATTTCCATTACTACCAGAAACTGCAAATTCAAACACTGTATGTGTAACACAAATGAAAAGATTCTCACCTTAATGCTGCGCAGAAAAAATAAATTATGCTTGTATTTTATGTTTTTTCCTCATTTTTACTCTTTAATTTCCTTTGACTAGGTGAACCTTGGGCTGTAGAAATGTGCGCAGGCATTGTAGCTACACAGATACCAGCATACAAATCTCTGCTGTACAGGAAACACACAAACACTAATCCATTTTCTATACAAAATGTAAAACTTCACATGTTCTGTTCAAGCTCATTACTGACTAGTATCTTAAGCTTGTCAAGTGTTTTAAAGGAGCTTTCCAAGAGAAGTTTGTAGTTAAGCATATGGTAAGCTCGTCCAGTCCATATGACTGGTTGAGCATCGACCACTACTGTTGATACAGCTTCCCTCAATATTATGACAGTATTTGTCAATGAAAATTAGATTGCTGTCAAACTTTTCCCACTAAACTTACGGCATAGCACTAGGAGAGAGCCAGCTTCATGACTCAAGCCCATAAGGGCTCTTCTAAATACTTCTGTATTTTACCCATTTGTGGAAGAGTCCCTGTGGATTTATTCCTGACTTTTGCAATAACCAATAAAAGCTTTCCAGTACTTTCTGTGAAAAAAATCTGTGAAGCTTTATTTAATGTATTTATTGTTTTCTTCTTATATTCTGTGAAAATCACACATGCAAACAGCCGCAGCATTATATGGGCAATCTGTAAGCACAGGTGCATTTACAGACAGCAGAATGAGCGGTGATGCTGTGCCGAACATGAGGAGTCACACATGGATGTAACACGTCCTGCTTGCGTATACAAATATCTGCTCAAGTTCATATTTTGAGGGTCGGGGAGAAACCACATAATGAAAAAAAGTCTAAAAAATCCTGGACCAAACAGGTCCAAAAATAACACTCATAGCTTTTCTGTCTTTAAAATAATTCAAAGGAGTTAGTTGAAGAAATATTACATGTTTTAAACAAACATGCTGCAGGCTTCTTCCTTCCCTTTGAATTTTTTTTTAAATGCTGAGAAACAGCCCCACGAATAAAGTATTTTACAACTTCACTGAGCAATTATGCCAGTGAAAACCGTTTCTTAATCAATCTTAAACTTAATAAAAGCAGCATTACCTCCATTTGTAGCTTTTTTTAAATATCACATTAAAAAAAGGTGTAATGGAAGATGCCAACAGTGAATAAGCAGTCTGGGAAAAAAAAAAAGAAAATATATAGATGGATATACCAAGAAAAACATGGCATTAATTGCAGTAAGCGATGAAAGACAGTTGCCACTTTTATTTGGTGTTTTACCATCTCCCTTCTACATGTGAATCTAGTCTCAGCTACCAATGTTGGAAAATACCTGTACCATAAGACTGATTTAGAGGATCATTCTGGAATTGCACTTCTTCACCTCTGTTCTCCTTTCCTGTCCTGAACACGTTTCTCATTAGATGACACCAAGCTGTGTGGTTCGGTTGATACGCTGGAGGGAAGGAATGCCATCCAGAGGGGCCCTGACACACTTGTGAGGTGAGCTGTTGCCAACCTTATAAAGTTTAACCATGCCAAGTGCAAGGTCCTACACCTGGGTCGGAGCAATCCCATGCACAGCTACAGGCTGGGCAGAGAAGAGATTCAGAGCAGTCCTGCAGAGAAGGACTTGGGGGTGTTGGTCAATGAGAAAATGAACATGAGCCGGCTTCAGTGTGTGCTCGCAGCCCAGAAAGC